>PVHP010008597.1:0-52618 GCA_004024765.1 Zapus hudsonius | reverse complement strand
ATCTGTTATGAAACCCCATGTCATTAAAATGAAGGAGGGGCGGGGGCAGTAATTGGGAAGTGGTAACAAAAAGCAAGGTCCCCTTGTTCTTGGGGGCTGGGTTGCCAGCACAGCTGTAGGGGAAGGGCAGCTGCAGGCAAGATGGAAGAAAGAGATCTCTGGCTTCACTGCACCACCACACAGGACACAGGAGGGCTGCAGATATAAGATGATGGAGAAGGCAGCAGGACAAAGGCGGCCCTTGGTTCTCTTTCTCTGTAGGAGAGATGCAGGCAGGACAGGAAGCTCCAAGGTGAAGAGGAAATGGGTCAAACAGCAGAGGGAGGATCCATTTTCTCACTGCAAAGAGTGAGCAGACTCTGCTGGGGAAGAAGGTCTGGACATGTTGTCACCCTGGATTCACCTGCTTTCTTCCTCTGGCAATGTCCTCCCACCTTGGGAGGCAGTTGCTCCATAAGAGGACATTTTCCAGACAGTGTAAGGGACGGAACTATGAGCAGCCACCCTACAGCGACAATCAAAGGGGAATCAGCTGCTCTCAGTCCAAAGCCTCGAGGCTTCTCTAGTTCTCCCTCTGCTCCCCCATCAGACATGGGACTGCAGCCAGCTGGGAAGGACAGGTGTGTGAGTTCCCGGATCCTCAAATGGAGGAAAGAGCAGAGGAGCTGGGAGCACTCTCAAGGGAGCACATAGAAGTAAAAATATTCCATTGAAGCCACTGAATGTGGTGGTGGAATCAATTCCCTTCAGGAAGTAATGCATGAACACAAATTTCCAATTTTACACATACACCTTTAGAAAAGGACAGTAACTTCCTTCAACCTGGTCTTGAGATTAACCAAGTATAGTAGTTCTGTCACCTAGTGTCACTTGAGACAAGAGAAACAGATACTAATAATCGCCATCCACAAATGTTCCCAGGCACATTGCCCAAGCCATGTTCTTCCAGGAGGTGTGTTGCCCTTAGAGCACCTGCACTGTTAAAGGAGCCGCCACAGGCCATTTGGAGCTGTTTTAAGTTAATGAAAATTAAACCAATGTTAAAATGCCCTAGACACACTTGCTTACATTTTAGGTACCCAATTTCACATACAGGCAACTAAACTAGTGTACACAGACATAATCTCATCTTTGCTGCTGGACAGCATAGCAATGCACAGTACATATATTCCCCTGAGGTGTTTGAGGAAAGGAAGCAGAGGAAGTTAGAGCGATAAGGGAGGAAGCAACCCAAACCACACAGAAGTCCACATGGAAGGATGGCACAGACAGCCTTCATCCAAAGGCAAGCAAAATCTCCTACAGTTTCATATCCAAACCAATGAATGGCAAAATAACCAGATGACCAATAGACCCAAAAACCTGTCATTCATAAACAAGGCATATTTTTAAAATCATCTTTATAGCCAGGCATGGTGGTGCGTGCCTTTAATTCTAGCACTCAAGAGGCAAAGGCAGGATGCTCGCTCTGTGTTCGAGGCCACTGAGACTACACAGTGAATTTCAGGTCTACCTGGGCTACAGCGAGACCCTACCTGAAAAAAACAAAAATAAAATTTTTTATCTATCTGCATGTGTGCACGTGCAGGCACACTGTGTGCCAGAATCTATTGCCACTACAAATGAACACCAGAAACATTGGTCATGTTTTGCATCTGGCTATATGTGGGGTAGCAGTTTGAATATAAACGGTCCCTCATAGCCTCGTGTGTTTATGGTCAGGCCTTGCAATCTGTGGGTGGTAAGCCCTTGGAGATGGAGAACTTAAGTCCTAATGCGTGAGGCTGAAAACTGTAACTGCCTTTTACTTAGGGTATTCCATGAACAATACAACAGAGGAGGCTTCAACTGGGAATAAGCTTTGCCACATCCCTCTTGCTCTCATTTCTAGCTTCCATTCTTTTGGACGTTACCTCTCAAGTTCTAACTGATAAAGTTTTTCATCAGAAGTATATCATCAGTTACCCTGTCTGTTCCTCTTGTTTCTACAAAATAACCTGGCCCCTCAAAGGAAGCTGTCCAGCCTTTTAACTGGCCCATGCTGAACAAAATACCCAGGAGTTCATGGTTAACTACATGAGTTATTCAACTCGAAAGGCCAATCACACATGTCCTTCAGAGGCTCAGGCCACTGAAGCTTGATGTCAGAACTGAGACAAAAATGCTCCATGCATACTACAGATGAATCCACCTAGAGAGAGCCAAGCCATCCTGCCTTCAGGGTTGTCAAATTAGTACATCCCTTTTCTTGTTTGTGTGTAGGCCATAGTCTTATCCCAACAACTAAAATACTACTAAATACAGCAACCAATCATAATCTGCCATGAGACCTCAGATATGTATCTATTCATTCTACCCTATGAAAGCTCATGGATACTGTCCAAGCTGAGCCAACCAGAGTTACAATTTTCACTCTATTTAGAATCCTTTGTTGCCTCGACTTTCTGTTCTCTAACTTTGGACATTATACAAGTTCCAAACAATGCAAGATCCCCACATCTTCCTCTATTGTCCATTTCCCAAATTAACTTGCCTAGTTTTCCTTATATTTGTCAGAATTGAAAACATGTTCCTTCTGTTCCGAAGCTGTAGCTAATTTTTCAGTGCCTCAATCATACCCTGATTCCCAAGTGAAAGCTCAAACAACAGTTACACTGTACCGATGTAAATACAGCCTCAACACAGCCAAGAAGAATGGGAGGACTGCATCTCTCCCTATTGGTCCTTGTCAGGACACCTGAGAAACTTCAAAGGAAAATCTTAGCTGGGTGTGGTAGCGCATACCCTTAATCCCAGAGGAGGCAAAGGTAGGAGGATCACCCTAAGTTCAAGGCTACCTGGAGACAAATTCCAGGTCAACCTTGGCTAGAGGGATACCCTACCTAAAAAAGAAAGGAAGGAAGGAAGGAAGGAAGGAAGGAAGGAAGGAAGGAAGGAAGGAAGGAAAGGAGGGAGGGAGGAAGGAAGGAATGAAGGAAGGAAGCCTTTTATTCTACCAACTGCTGCAAATTATGGCACATACATTTTAGCTTCCTCCTACATGGAAGACAGTCTAAGGCCTAAAGTTTGTTTTTCCTAGAGCTTCGAATTGTCTTCCCTTCACCCCCAGAAGATGTCATTTTCCTATTTCTTATTCATTTCATCTCAAGAATCCTTCTTAGCAACATGTATTCTTGGAGAACACCAACCAACTGACTTGGTGTTCTCCAAGGGGTCTTGGTCATTTGTGTAATGCAGAGTGATTTGTAAAGGTAACAAATACATCTTCAACCTCCAGACATCTAAAATAGAAGTGCTCACATTTACTTTTCCTTCCTCCTTCCAACTGTTTTACCCATTAAGCAGTAACTAAACCTCCCTGACCTGCAGCCCCTGGCAATTAGTACTCTACTTTGGTCTCTCTGATTCTGAGTACTCAATAGCTCCTGAAAGTGAATCATACTGTATTTTTCCTTTGGTGTCTTATTTATTTCACTTAGCATAAGTGTCCTCAAGGGTCAGAATTGTCTTTCTTTTTAAGGCTGAAAAATATTCCATCTATAGATACACTTAACTGTTTATATATAGTGTGTGTGCCAAATTGTGCTTATCCATTAGCCTACCAATGCATATTCGAGTTGCTTCTACATCTTAGCTGCTACGAATAATGACACTAGTGAAAATATGAAAATAATGAAACAGTCATAAGTACTAGCATACCACATGGTTATCACCTTTACTCCTATCATCAGCAAAACGACGTCAAATGGCACAATGAATAGAGCAGAACTTCTACCGGGAAGCACAGTCGTATATGCCCTGAGACTGTACTGTGCAAGAGAAAGAACATGAGACACCTCCAACACCTTCAGATTGACCTACCAGACTTGAAGATGTGGATCAGACACATGAGCAGCGTGCCCAGCTCTTGACAGTAGAAAGTATGCTGTTGGTCACTCATTTCCACTTTCAGCTGTTTTGTAACAATGTCTTCTAAAAGAATACCAACCAGCTGTAATAGAAACCTTCCAAGAAAGGGAAGGAATGGCAGTATATGAGTCACTATCACTAAGCACTTATGACAAGTCTGTGTGAAATAAACAGTCAACATGTGTGAAGTAAAAATACAGGTAAAGGGGGCGGGAGAGATGGCTCAGTGGTTAATGTGTTTGCCTCCAGTGCCTAAGGACCTGGGTTGAATTCCCCAGTGAACATGTAATCCAGATGCACAAAGTGGTGCATGCATCTGGAGTTTGTTTGCAGTGGCTAGAGGCCCTGGTGCACCCATACTCTGTCTCTTTGTCTGTATCTCTTTGCTTACAAATAAACAAATATTTAAAAATGCAGGTAAAATACAGTGAACAATGTTCATTCAGAAATGTTTTCTATCATCACTTTGGACTAAATCCCTTTGCCTCTCTGTATATCTATCACCTTTCTCAAGTATGAAATAGTAGTCACACCACACACACAAAATGACAAATGGAGTGGGTTTCTTTTAAAGTTTCATAAGCTGTAAAAGCATTATACAAATATTAACTGATATCTGACATGGGAATTTAAAGTAGCATCCATTTTAGCCACTTGATGAATTCGACTCAACAGAGGGGGAGCCAGAGGTTGCCTGCTGAACCTGTTAAAAAAAGGGTGGAGTACAGGCTTACAGACCATCACTGACACAGCAGGCATATAATGGGCACTCTTCATGTCAGCAGGGAAAAGCTCCTTATTACTAACAGTGTGCAGAGTAGCAGCACATGGTGAGAACGGGTACAAGGCTGACTTTTAGCAGGCTTCCCTCAGTTTTTAACTACTCTGTAGACAATGCATCCTTTACTGCTTGCACTTGGGCAGGCCACCCCTGCCTGCCTGTGGTGAGCCACTGCTGTTAAATCTGTCATAGCACAGAGCTACAATGTGACAAAGCCTTAAGAGAGAGAGAGAGAGGTGTGAAACAAGGGCCAGAGGTGAGGCAGGTAGGAGTAAAAGCTCACCAAGTGATTTTCTCACCTAGCTCAGAACTGTATCAAGATCAGCAATTATTCCAGCCTGACAGATGATGAAATACCACACAACTTTCCAAAAAACATGGTCAGTTACAGGTTCTAATATGAAGCATACCTAGAAAATGTATCTTCTGGCAAATTCTTCATTTGTTTCCCTTCACTGCATTCTCCAAGTGTTGAATTACTGTCCCCATCTCTTAATCTGTTAATCACTGGACAGGAGATTAAATATGGAGAGAAAGAGAGCTCCTGAATACGAGAAAGAACAATATCTTCAGTTGACTGGGAAATTAAAACCCTCAGAATAGCTAGGATTCCAGATATCCACAGCTGAACAGTGCTCACAGATGCCTAAAAAAAAAAAAAAAAAAATAAGATAAAGTAAAATAAATACAAAAACTAATGCTAAAGAAAGAAAAATAATCAAATTTCCCCTAGTTGCAAATTTTAAAGGAAACCACCCCAATTGACCAGTACAGCAATTAGCTCCTTGAGCACCGAGTCCACGTGCTGCCTCAGAGTCAGAGCAGGAATGTCAGCTAGGGGTGGAGAGGCGAGTGCTCAGGGACCATCACAGCAGCCCATCCCCAGTGAATCAGGAGTGCCTGTTGAGACTCACCATTGTGTTTGGAGTGATGAACATACTCCGCAAAAGCATGTCCACAGGACGGAGGGAGGAAGGTGCCAAAATCTCAAACAAAGTATTTAGCACTCCCAGAGCTTCGTGAGAGTCAATGTGCATCTGTGGAGTAAGCATCCCATAGAAGTTTCTACCAAAGCGATGGAGATACCAGCTTCACATATTGGGCTCTATATCGTAGGACATACATTCACCATCAACCACATCACCATCCTCTCAAAACTCATCAGCAGAAATTCAGAGGCTGCTGAAAAGTCAACACCAAAGGAAACTTCTAATACACCCTCCAGGGCTCAGGAACATTGTGGGAGAGCGGGTACAAAGGCTGTAAGAGCCGCAGAATAGGAAAGAATATCCTTGAGGTATGATCTCCCCCACCCCAGAGACTGACTTGGACATTCATGACCCCACAGTGAGTAGTGATAACCCCACTGAGGAGGGGCCTCAGTGGAATGGGGTACAGGACAAGGAACACGAGAGTATAACCTGAAGGCAATATGACAATATGACCACAAAGTTCTCAATTATAAAACTTTTTTTTAAAAAAAAGCATTTTATGTTTAGCAGTGAACCACGCAAGCATTCAGGCTAATGCTGTGTGAGCTCCATTTTTTCCACAATGGAAATCTTTCCACTTAGATCTCATTGTGTAAATGTGCTTTCCATAAGAGCTTCAAATACACAAAGGTGTGAAAAAGAGCAACTGGAACTGAGCACTGTGATGTAACAATCAGCATTCTGAGAGCCAGCCTCTGTTCATGTCTTACTTACCATGTGTACACACAGTATTTCATTTTTTTATTTTTGTTTCACTTGTACACCACTTCTGTCCTGCCAATCAGTGAAAATTTGACAACAAAATGGTGACTATCCCTTTCCTAACTTTCTCCATGCCCTAACAGTCCCAACACCCACCCAAAGAGAGACTCTTGTTTTGTTTTAGAAATTCTATTAGCAAACTGCTACTTTTCTCACTTCACAATACAATTGTGAACTCCCAAGGGAACTGAACTAAGCCTGTACCACAATGTGTTTAACCAAGTCTGCTTCCCAAGCTTGCTACTGCTGAGGGTCTGCACTTAGCAAACAGATGCAGAGACAGGCTGTTTAAAGCACACAGTGCAAAAAGGAACCTGGAGAGCTGGTGGCTCCCATGCTTCTTGCAGCACGGTCCTTGAGTGTTACCACCATGGCCACCCTTCAGATACTGGGAAGAATCTGCTGGGCCCACAGCAAAGACCACCCACCACTTAAGTGGCCAATTCTAATTCTGCATCTATTTTCCAACCATCCTGCATGATGACACCCCATTTGCTTTTACCTTGGGTGTAGTCAGGTTCTTGTCTCCAACCTAAGTCCCTGCTCATCATTCCCCCATTGGCTCTACTGTCCAACTCTTCTGTTCCTATCCATCTGGAATATGTATAAGGCACAATCTGGGTTCCTCTGCAACTCTGAAATCCCTGTCCAGCACCCTCACCCCATACTGCCAACCTCAGCAATTTGCTGCCCTTCCCTTCTCCACACACAGGCCTTTCTTACACTTGGTTCCGCTCCCCCACACCTGCCTGCACTTCTCCTTCCACCCAAGCCTACTTTTCACATCTTCTCCAAGGGTTTCTTCATACATCCCCAGCGCAAGTCCAACATTTTCTATGCATTCCCAGTTCTACATACTCACACCTAGCATCCAAGCCCACTCCAATCCCCATCCAACTTCAAACCACTATCTGTTCATCTCACCAGAAGACTCTCTCCCATTCCCTAGGTGGTTTCAAGTCCATCAAGAAATCTCAATGAAGACAGTCACCACCCACACAATCTGCCTACAAGGTTTTGTACTGCTTTATCGAATTCTGAGATGGAGAGACACCAGGCAGCTGAACCTACTGAACAAAGCAATTGAAAAGCAGTACTGTAGCCTGTTAGAGTGAACGTAACCTAGAACATAGACTTAATGGCGGGTTATCTGCAGAAGGGAGGTCTCTCCCAGCCCTTTGACCATCGTTTACACAGTGCTGCTATGAAGGGCATATGGGCTCCTGTGCTCTGGGCCTACACGGCTTAGCAGCTTCCCAAGACATGGCATAGCCAGACACCTGCATTTAAAAAAAAATTAGTATAAGCCAGCTCTGGCTGATGACCCAATAAAGCTTTGCCTATCTCCTTGTGAGGGTGTGAATGTGTAAGCAAGCACATGTGTGCCAAAGCACAGTGAGCAGAGGACAACTTCACGTGCTAGTCCTCACCTTCCACCTTATGTGAGGCAGGGTCTCTTATTCACTGCTGAGATTGTCAGACTGGCCTACAAGCTTCTGGGAGATTCTCCTGTCTTTGCCTCCCTTCTTGCTGTAGGCACACTGGGATTATAGATGCTCACCACAGCATCAGGCTTTTTTACATGGGTTCTAGGGATTTAAGCTCAGTTACACTTGTGCAAAAGTGCTTTATCCACTGAACCATTTCTCTAGTCTTACTGAATTTTTGAAACAAGCTGTGCCATTTAATTAAATGATGGATAGCTTCTAAGTTACTTTAAGTGATTTAAAAACCCCATGGTGCATTACCAGCAACCCCACTGAAAAGCTCTCAGTGGAATGGGTGGCAGGGAAGAGGGAAACAGTGGTACCAACACATGATTTGTTCACACAAAGTTTCTACTTAATTAAAAACAAAACAGAAAACTAAAGTTCAAATACAATAACTCTGGCTGACTAGAATAAAGGAGACAGTGTAATAAAGTAAGTAAGAAAGAACCCAAGCTTTGGTGTTAAAATTAAGCCAAGCACCATTCTTGAGCAGTGTGGGGCTAAAGAACATCAGTAACTCCTCTGAGCCTTGTTTTCCCCACTTGTAAAGTGGAAAGACAGTTTCATCCCAAGAGGGCTGCTGGGGAAATAAAAGAAATCACTTGCCACATGACTAGCACTACAAAGACTACCAGAGCATGAACCTGTCAGGGCTACACCAGGACATCAGTCCGCTTCACACATGTCACACTCACTATACGACATTGAGCAGGGCCGGGATAACAAACCTGCTGCTTGGCCAACATGGGCAGGATGATGTCTGCAACCTGCCGAGACAGCCGCTTCCACTTGTCCTCATTCTCCTTGTGGCACTGCTGCAGGACAAGGATGAACATCTCCAGCACCTGAAAGAGCATTCAGGTGAGATCAGGATGCCTCCTGGCCCAGGGCCCTTTCACCTTCCTACGTATGTCTACGTCCCACCCTGATCCCAGCCCAGCTGGGCAGCTCTGGGTCCAAACAGATGTGATGCAAAGGGAAGACTGAAGAAGCTGGCATAATCCTCACCTGTGAGATGGGAGATGCCCATGAGCTGCCTGTGCTTGGGATGATTTCTTTGGAATTTACAAGAGTTCATGATCAAAGAAAAGGCATAGAGTGAAAATCAAATTTACATTAACCTTTGGGGACTCAGACACAGCTTGACTGTGCTAGTCTGGAGGTCTTACTCCTCCCTTACACATTAGATTCACTTCGGTGCTCTTGCAAAGGCAATCTCCTATGAGTGGAACTCACTTCCAACAGCCATAAAGGCTGAGCATGAGTGCATTAGTGGTAAACAAATACTGCCTGCTTTGTAAATAGTCTTTTTGGAACACAGCCATGCCATTGTGTACACACTGAGCACGACTGTTCGTTCCTGTGCTCCAACAGCAGACCACAAGGCCTGAAAAACTTACCATGACCACTACCTGCTGGTTTATAGAAAAAAAGACCTCAGGAAAAATGTTCTCTGCAAAATGGTGACTGCTAAAACACAACACATACCCACCTCAGAGACAATCTCCATAAAACTCAACCCAGCTACTCTCTCCCCACAGCTGCTTCTCTCTTCAAAGCCCACATGTAGCACTTATGTAACCCAAAAGCCTCATGTCCGTTCACTTCATGGATGTGCAAGATTCTCCATGGGTATACTGAGATCAAGCTTGAAATAAACTGTGTACTTTAAATTATTTCAATTTAAACTATTTAAAATAGTTTAATTAATTTAAAATAGTCAATTAACTGTTTCTCCCCAGCCACATTGTCTCACATATCTTAACAACGTCCTAACAGTCAGCTGAGGGGCTATGCCAGCTTTGGAGCCACAATCGTACATTTCCTCCTCTAATTGATGTTGCAGGACCCAGAGAGCCCAATGCTGCTAAGAAGTGACGTCCATTATTTTGAGTTAAGCAAACCCTTAGGTTAAGGCATGTTCTTTCACATCTACAGGAGCACGGCCTTCTCTTACCTGATGGTATTGAATGAGTCTCAACAACATTGACACCACCACCTCCTTCTGAGTTTCAAGCTCTTTTCCTGCATCAGCTTTATTTGTTCCTCGTAACACAAAGAGGTCGTGGACTATAGGCTGCAGTGCTGGTATGGCTGTGGGCACAAGAAGGGCCACATATGGACGACAGCTCTGAATACTTCCAACATATTTTCAAAAACCCTAGCTTGTATTCAGCTTATGGTAAGGAAGAATTAGGACTGCCCAAGAATGATGTGAAATTATCATTCCACCATTGTGGAAGACAAGCTCTTCCTCTCAACACTGACTGACAGTTCTGTTCAGGCTTTTAAGAAGGAAACCTACAGCTCCTATGGCAAACACAGCACTGCCTTGACAAAAAGAGACTGAAATTTAAGTCAATTTTAAATTAAAACTTTCCAAATAACCAAAATAGCAACATCCCTAGTCTATGCGTAATGGGCTTGATTTACTTAAAAGGACAGTATTTTCCCTACATAATACATTTTCATCACAGTGTAATTAGATTATACTGTTTTAAGTAAATTTGGTCCACAATAGGAGTCAAACTAAATTAATTGGTTTAATCACATCTCATTAGAACTGGTACAACAGCTCAGTGAATATTTTCCTTGCAAGCATGAGGACCAGAGTTCAAGCCAAGTACCCATGTAAAAGTACCCATGTAAAAGGCTAGATGTGGTGGCAACACACTTGTAATCCCAGTGCTGGGGAGGTAGAACCAGGAGGATCCCTGGAGCTTGCTGCTCAGTCAATCTAGCCTAATTGGTGAGCTACAGACCAATGAGGGAACTTGCCTCAAAAAGAGGTGTATAATAGCATTAAGATAATACCCAAGGTTGTCCTTCCTTCTGGCCTACACACACACACACACACACACACACACATACATATATATGTTTATACTACACACAGAATGCACAAAAAACCCAATAAACAAAAAGTATAAAAGAAATAGTGTTAATTGGCACACACTCTGACCCTCAGTGACATGCACATACATATTCTGACCAAAAAAAATTTTTTAGTTGTTTTGAGGTAATGTGGTAGTTTGAATAATGTCCCCCCAAAGAATTAAGGGTTTATTAAAATTGTAAATTGTCTCCAGCCAGTTCTGGCTAGAGGAAGTGTGTCACCTTGGCCTGATCCTAGAGTTCAGCCCTAAGGTATTTCTGGGGTGGGTCTGGAATTCTAGCTTTACATATGCAAAAAGCAGTCTGAGCTCAAGCCTGGAGTTCCTTTTGTTAGTTTTTGAGTGTGCTTGCTTCTGGTGGGCTTCTGTCTCTGTCTCTGCTTGCTTCTGTGAAATGGGGTCAACCTTTCCTTAACTTCTTCCCCTGGATCTGTTCAATAAATATTTTCCTCCCCATAATCGTACATGGTTTGGATATTCATCCCAGCGGCCTGTGGCTGACTACGACAGGTTAAGGTCTCACTTGGAACTCACTCTGTAGTCCCAGGCTGGCCTCAAGCTCACAGAAGTCCTCCTTCCTCTGCCTCCAGAGTGCTAGAATCAAAGGTGTGTGCCACCATACTGGGCCATATTCTGACTCTTGGTGACATGGACACATCCTGACCTTCAGTGTCATGAACATGCATGCATGCACATGCTTATGTGGGCAAGCACACACTCTTATTTTATGACACCCTCCACCACATGACCCCTTGGTCACATACTCTCTGACCATCAGTGACACAGACACACACAGCCTGACTCTCAGTGATAGGTACACACACTAATTCTCAGTGACAATAACATACACATACTCCTAAACTCAACAGTGCACACACACACTCATTCTTAGTCCTTCACGACATTGCACACTTCCCTCCAGATGACCAAACACCCCAGCAGAAAGTAAAGGGTTTGAGCACCAGTGATTCTTTGCCCAAGTTCAAGAAACCTTAAGTTCCCATATTTGACATTTGTATTTTCAACTAAGTCCAGTGATTCAAACAGTAAGGATTTGATAATCTGTGCTTTTTTTTTTGTTTTGTTTTTCGAGGTAGGGTCTTGCTCTAGTCCAGGCTGACCTGGAATTCACTATGTAGTCTCAGGGTGGCCTTGAACTCATGGTGATCCTGGGATTCTTAAAGGCATGCGCCACCACGCCTGGCGATAATCTGTGCTTTTGCTGAAGCATGAACTGATACAAAACTGATGGGCTTAGCCCACACCTGCCTCTTCACACTCATTGCTGTCAATAGGAGGTTCTCTGACAGTGCCATTTCTCACTTGTGTGTGTGTCTGCAAGAGTCTTAGGGTACATTCCCTACCAAAGGCCAAAAGTCTCCAGATTCTTGGAGAAAGAGCATGAAGTAGCCAACATAGAAAGGGTGGAAAACCAATTTTAAAAGTTCCAGAAGGGCTGGAGAGATGGCTCAGCGGTTAAGGCACTTGCCTCTAGTGCCTAAGGTCCCGGGTTCAATTCCCCAGTACCCACATATGCCAGACCCACAAGATGGTGGCCCTGGTGTGCTCTCTCTCTCTATCTCTCTCTGCCTCTGCTTGAAAATGAATAAATAAAATATTTTTTAAAATTAAAAAAAAAGTTCCAGAAAAGATTCACAGCCCAGTCTTTTTTGTTCTTCTTGCCTCCTGTGTGTATGTGTGTGTAATGTGGTATGTGCATGTGGCCTTGTGGAACCCTATGTGCTTGCCTGCAGAGGCCAGAGTGGAATGTTGGGTGTCTCACTCCACTGTACTTCCACCCATTCTTATTTGAAATGGAGTCTCTTATTAATTCTGGAGCTTGTAGTTTTTTGTTTTTTTTTTTGTACACTCCAGTGATTCCCAGGTCTCTACCTCCCATGGGACTCAGGTTAGAGGTGTGCATGGTCACATTCAGCTGTTTTATGTGAGTTCTGGAGAAGGGCAGTTTCAGGCACCCTCAGGCCTTCCTGCTTGCCAGGAAGCATGACATAACTACTGAGCCACCTCTCCAACCCTGTTTTGTTTTTTGAGACAGGGTCCAGACTGGTCTGGAACTCATGATCCTTCCGCCTCCACCTCCGTCCTGAGTGCTACAATACAGGTATACCCTGCCATGCTGTCGGCAATACTTTCTTAAATATATACCACCTCCTTCATAGGCTGAGGAGGGACAGCTGAGTGGCTAGACAATTGCTGTGGTTCTTACTTCAGCTTCAGTGAGATGATCTGACAGCAGTGGCATCAGACTGTGGAGGTGATGGGATGAGGTACCAGTGTGCTGGGGAACTTTAGTTTTTCCCTATTCAAACCTGTAAGCCTTAGCCGGGCGTGGTGGCGCACGCCTTTAATCCCAGCACTCGGGAGGCAGAGGTAGGAAGATTGCCGTGAGTTCGAGGCCACCCTGAAACTATATAGTGAATTCCAGGTCAGCCTGGACTAGGGCGAGACCCTACCTCAAAAACAAACAAACAAAAAAAAAAAAACCTGTAAGCCTTTATCTGCGTGTGTAGCATGTTTGTTTAGTGTCAGTGGATACAGAATTTAAAAGCTTAGTCTAATATTTCACAAAACATTTTCCAAAATACTATGAGGCAAAACAGAAAGCCCTGACTTGAGGACTAATTATGTCTTTTAAAGGCACCGGAGGGCTGGAGAGATGGCTTAGCAGTTAAGGTGTTTACCTGCAAAGCAGAAGGACCCTAGTTCGATTCCCCAGTGCCCACATAAAGCCAGATGCACAAGGCGGCACATGTGTCTGGAGTTTGTTTGCAGAGGCTGGAGGACCTGGTGTGCCCATTTTCTCTTTTTGTCTGCCTTTTTCCCTCACTCTCTCAAATAAGTATTTAAAGAAAAACCACTGGAAAAGAAATAAAAACTTGATTTATGGCAATTTGAATTTAAAATTTCTGTGAGGCTGGAGTGTTGTTCAGTAATAAAGAGCTGCCTAGGCAGGCGTGGTACTCATACCTATCATCCTAACACTCAGGGAGCTTAGGTAGAACATTTCATGAGTGAGCTTGAGGCAAGCCTGGGCTACAGAGTAAGCTCCAGATCAGCCTAAGCTAGAGTGAGACACTGCCTCAAAAAAAAAAATTGCTTAGCACGCAGGAGGCACTAAGTTTGATAAGTTACACCCCTCCCTCCAAAACGCCAAAGCAAATAAAAATAAGAACAATAAAATTTGTATTTCATATGGATAGAGGCATATGTATTAAGACTCTGGCTGTGTCTTAATGACCTCATTGTTTCTTTTTAAAAAAAATATTTTTATGTATTGAGAGGGGGAGAGGAGGGAGAAAGAAGGGAGAGGGGAAAAGGGAGAGAACATGAATGAGAATGTGTGTATGGCATACCAGGGCTTCTTGTCATTGCAAACAAACTCCAGGTCCATTTACCACTTTGTACATCTAGTTTTTATGTAGGTGCTGGGGAATCAAACTGGGCCATCAAGCTTTGAAAGCAAGCACCTTTAATGACTGAGCCATCTCTCCAGCCCGTTTATGTTTTTACGTTCCCCACTAAGTAGCTTATAAACATCAGTGAGTATAGAATGTGTTTTCTACTTTTTCAACACCTCTACACACACACCGTGCAAAGTGGGTGAAAGAGGACTCCCAGTATCCAGCATTGGAGAAAAATGTAACCATTACCGTGTGTTACAGCTTTCCTTCCACTGGCCATGATGCCATCACATAGCTGGATGATCTTAGGAATCCCAATGATCTGTTTTGAATGGTAGCGCTCATAAGACAGTAATACCAGGAAGAAAAAGATGTTTGGAATAACTGCCTCTGATTCCCTAGAAACAAAACCATTTATTTAGGCATTTCTTTTTAAAACAGAGATATGTGATCTTTATATATAACATAAAGTCAAGATTCAACAACAAAAGAAGGTTCATGTACTAAGGTAAAATACAATCAGCAACCTCATTTAATCCCACCCGACTTTGTGGGCTTCCTGTCTTGCTCAGCCCACGTGGAGAGCTTGATGGCTGGGAGGGTGGAACAGAAGCAGGTTAGAAGCACCTGACAACAGGAAAAAATCTTCCTACTTCTCCACCTTCCTTTACACCTTTGAAGAAACTCAGATCCCAAGGAGAGAAGGTACTTTCGCCAAGTGTCACACGATTAGAAGACCTAAATTTTAAGCCGGGCGTGGTGGCGCACACCTTTAATCCCAGCACTCAGGAGGCAGAGGTAGGAGGATCGCCGTGAGTTCAAGGCCACCCTGAGACTACAGAGTGAATTCCAGGTCAGCCTGGGCTAGAGTGAGACCCTACCTAGAAAAACAAAAAAAAAAAAAAAAAAGAAGACGACGACCTGAGTTTTAGACCCCAGAGTTTCTCAGACCACTCTCCCCTTCCAAGAAATATAGAACTCTAAATTTTCAATAACTACACATGTGGTATAAATACAACAAGATTATTGAAACTTTAATGTCTTACTAAGGAAAAAAGCTGCAGATAACCTAAGTACACAATCACACCACACCCTTTTCCTGACCTAAAAATGCTTTCTCTAAGGTTTGGAGCAGTACTCCCACAGGCCGAGCTGTAATTTGTTGCCATCATGGTCCACTCTGAAATGTGAAATGAAAGCATCAACTACCAGGTGCAAAACTATTTCTATGCATGTCTAAAGAAAGTTCCATAGTTAAGGGAAATAAAATTGCAGAGCACTGTAATCAGATTTCTGTTAAAAAAAAAAAAAAGCCAAGATGCCCAACAGTATTTTGAAGCAAATGGTCAGTCATCTTAACCTAAAATTTCATGTGAGTACATAATAACAATAAGAACTCTATAGTCACAGATGCTATTACCTGAACTGGCCTACTTCGATATATTCAAACTGTTTCAACACAAATCCGATGAATACCTACAGGGAGGAAAATAAAAAATAAAAGCTGCCATCAGTAGTAAGATTAAAATGTAAAATCCTGGGTTTTTTTTTCCTGCTTATCTTTGTAAATTTTTAAGAAGTTCCCCAGTAGCAGATACACTTGTTTGTGATCAAGAACTCAAATATACTCCAAAGCCAGCTAAGTGTAGACTGTCTATAGGAACACACTAAGGTGGACATGGTATCACAAGCCTATAATACCAGCATTCAGAAGGCTGAGGCAGGGGGATGGCAGGTTTGAGACCTGCCTGTACTACATGGTGAGACCTTGGCTCAGGAAACAAAGTAACTATGTATGTGGAGGTGAAACCTTACTGGGAAATAGTCCTAAATTCCTGGAGCCACTATGCATCACTCACAATCATACACAGGAAACTATGTGTCCAGAGTGGCAAACCAACAGCACAATTCCCTAGAGCACACACAATGCTCAGCTCTCCCTCATACACACTTAAAGGAGACAAGCGCTGAATGCTGGGAGATGACCACAAGCAGAGACAAGGACAGACGCTCCCATCAACAAGGCACGGAGCTTATACCCGCTGCTTCTCCGAGCCTGGAATGTGACACAGGTGCTCAATAAAGCATCTCTACTGGATTTAATGACTTGTCTGCTCCAGTCTTTGCTCTTGTCCTTCTACTGGATCCTAAACTGGAGAAATGGACCCACTGAAAAAAGTCACTGGAACCAACATGAGGCCAGAGTGCTGCTCAGGCCTTCACCCAGTGGGGTAGCCGGAAAAGCTTTGCTGGTACGAGGCTGAGGCCCCATGAAGCATTTACTAGAGCAGTCAGCATTTGGGCATGTGTGGGCAGAGCACATGGGGGTCTTGAATCTGTGTCCTTTCAATACTATCGGGAAGACAGAAAGGAGAGAGAAAAATTGTTCTTTCATTTTGAAAGGAAGGATGTGTAGAATGGAATGGCTACCGCAATTATTGATAGGCGTGACAAGTCTATCTGACATGTCTATGGGAGTAGAAAGCTGTTTATTTTTTTCTGTCTATGAAGGATGCCCCAAAGGAGTCCACAGTCTTTCATTGTCATATGTGAACATCAGTTTCTACCTCTGCTGGGTCAACAGGAAACTGGGAAGAAAAGACAGACTGCAATCTTTGATGTGTCCTTCTTAGAAGTTATCACTTCAGTGTCCTGGCTCCTCTTGGGGAGCCCTGGCTGTAGCCTGGATGCCCTCATCCCTGTGCTCCTGGCATAGTCCTCATCTGCTTCCCCCTTAGCTACTGCAGCCCACAGAGGCAGACCAGGCATCTCCCAGGCAGTATTCAGGATCAGAGGAATTAAGTCCCACAACTGGCACCAAAGAAGAAACTCACTTGGACTGATCATCTTTCAATAGTTCCCACGGTCAGATCAGGGCAAAGCCTGGCCCTTGACTTCCTTCATTCCAAACAGACCCCTCTACCTCAATGCTGCTGAATGATGCTCCTTGCTTCTCCTACAAAACAGATCCTTTAAGGTGAAGAATGGAGCTGACAGAATCTAAAGGTAGATTTATATCTAGGAGAAATAGAGAATTGCTACTATTTCTTAGAAAAAGTAGCCTGATATCCCAGTCCAAAAATGGCTGTTAAATCTAAATTTTAGGACCTAATGGCAATTTTATCTTAGAGAAGGTACCAAGTGAGTCTTCCCTAAAGAGAATTTGTATTACAAAAAAAAAAAAAACATTAGCAGACTTTCTTGTCCATTGGAACTGCATGAAGGCAAGAAGGCAGATGTGAGGAAAAGAAGTCTAAAGTCACAGCTCCTCTGTGGAGTCCAAGAGCCTGGAGGGTCTTAGTTACTGGCTTGGTAGATTACATTTTTTTTTTTTTTTTTGAGGTAGGGTCTCACTCAAGCCCAGGCTGACCTAGAATTCACTATGTAGTCTCAAGGTGGCCTCAACCTCATTGATCCTCCTACCTCTGCCTCCCACATGCTGGGATTAAAGGTGTGCACCACCACTCCCGGCAGATTATATCCTTTTCTAAAGAGGTGAGCTAGCTTTATAGATTACTTGAAATTACACAGACCATAAATAACCCATTTTTAAGAAGTCTCTGGATTATGCAAAAATGGCCCCCAAAGCAATTTATCTTAAAGTACATCTCACAATTTAAAGCCAAGCTTATTCTGAGGGGGCACATAGGTGTATGGATGAGAAAAATCTCTGGCAATTTCTAAAGGCTACTCCAATAAAGAGTATGAGACAAACTTGGGAGTCATTTTTATTCAACTACGAACAGAAATGGTGAACCCAAGGGTGGAATGACAAACCTGATCTGAATCCAGCAGACAGTAATTGACCCGTAGCTGAACCAGCTGTGCCAGCAAATCCAAAACCTGCTTCTGTAACTGTACAGATGTTGTCGTGGTATACTGCTTTAAAGCTTTTATAACAAGAGGCTCAAATAAACGAATGTGATTGTGAATAGCATTCTAGAGAAAAAGAAAGAAAGCAAGTGTTTTGATTAGAAGTTTCAGTCAGCTAATCTAGAAAATATCGCCAGTTTTCATTCCTGGCCTCCAAGCCCTCACATTCCTATGACATGGTCCACATGCCATCTCTAGCTACAGCGCCATTTACCTTATCTGCACGGTTCTTTGTAACGCTTGTGAGGTTTGTCTTCAATTGACTGGACACTTTCTGCAGTACATCAAACCACCTGCCAAATGGGCAAAAAGAGAAACATAAAATATCCTTCAATAATCTCCTCTGCATTCAGCTATACACCAGTTCAAACCAATTTCATGTTGACAAGATAAAAACACATCAGAATGAGAAGTGGAGAACCATTCAGTGCAGCAGCAGGAAGACAGCGGGGCTCCACTGAACGGGTGCAAGCCTTTAACCCAAGTGCTTGGGAGGCAGAGGTAGGGGGAGCACTGTGAGTTCAAGGCCAATCTAATACTACATAGTGAATTTCAGGTCAGCTTAGGCTAGAGTGAGACCTCACTTCAACCTCCCTCTTCACCCGAAAAAAGATCAAGCCTGTACGTTGCTGCTTCAAGAAATCCACTCCTGGGACTGGAGACATGGCTCAAGAGGTTAAGGTGCGTGCCTACAAAGCCTAAGGACCTGGGTTCGATTCCCCAGTATCCACATGTAAAGCCAGATGCACAAGGTGGCACATGCCTCTGGAGTTTGTTTAAAAAAATGGGGTTGGAGATTTAGCTCAGTGGATGAGCGCTTGCCTAGCAAACACAAGGCCCTGGGTTCAGTCCTCAGCATGCCCCCAAAAAAAAGAAAAAAGGAAAAAAAAAGAAATCCACTCCTCAGTGTAGCCCTAGGAAGACTTGAGAGAGAGGTGATTACCCAACATGCACAAGAGGCCCTGAGTTCAAGCCCCAGTACTGCAAAAACAAATCAAAATTTCAAGTGAAGAGAGACTTCTAGCAATAAAATTATAAAACTTAAAGTAATAGTCCCAGACTTTTCTATATCTTTCAAATACATGAAATACTAGGCCACAGTGCCCTTTTGAAGATGGTCTTTCACCTTACAGACCAAAAAGAGCTACCAATCCTTAACTATATTATAAAGAAAAATGCATTCAGAGGCACTAGCAAATACCATGTGCTTTCACACAGAAGGATGCTGCATGCCCCACTTCTGGTCCACAGGCATGATTTGCAAGTTTGAGCCGATGCGTCCCAGGTAGCTCGCTCAGAGTTCTCGTCCCCATGCTGTCACCTCTGTATGACATCACTCCAAAGCCCAACGCTGGCTTTGAAGGCAGGACTATGTGTCATTCATCTCTGCATCAACCATCTTTCCTAAAAGATGCTGACTAGCTTATTTGTATTTTTTAGTTACTTTACAAACTATTTCCTGCTTGCTCGTTCATATTTGAAGAGTGACAGATTCCCACCACAATAATTACCCCGAGGTATCATGCTCCTGCTCCGCCTGCACCATGTTCCTCAGGCTGGCATCGGCTAAGGCCTGTGTGAAGTGCGTGTATGGAGCCATGAAACAGTAATGATACAAGCCTGGCCTCAGACTGGAAGAGCCGAGGCGCTGTGCTCGGCCTTGGGACTTGCTGGGGTTAGAAGATAAACCATCAAACTGGGAGGCCAAGTTAGTCCCAAAGAGAGTCTTCAAGAGCTAGAATGGAAAGGTTGAAGCATCAATACTTAATGCACATGAGCAGCACTTTTACCTGGACCTGGTGTCACAGGCCTATAATCCCAGCAACTCAGGGGGCTGAGGTAGGAAAACTGAAAGTTCCAGGCAAGCTTGGGTAACTTAGTGAAAGTCTGTCTCAAAGTTGTTTTTGTTTGTTTGTTTTTGTTTTTGTTTTAAGGACTAGAATACAGATCAGTAGCAGAACACTTGCCTAGCACTGCAAGATCTAGGTTCAATTCTAAATACTTGGGGAGGGGGGAGGAGAAAGGAAAAACAAAACAAAACAAAACGAATAAACACTTTTAGATTCTCCCTCCCAAGTAACAAATCCAGCAGCAAAAATTCACAATGGGGGGAGGGGAGGCTGAAGATATGGCTCAGCAATTAAAGGCACTTGCTTGCAAAGCCTGATGGTAGGGGTTTGATTCCCCAGTACCCACTTAAAGCTAGAGGCCCAAAGTGACACATAAAATCAGGAGTGAGTTTGTAGCAGCTGGAGACCCTGATGCTATATATATTTTCACACCCTGTCTTCTCTCTCTCATATAAATCAATATATATTTTAAAAATTCACAATGGAAATTCTTGTTTGAACCCCTCTCTGCCTCAGGAGGTGCCTGTTGTGTAGTGTTACAGGAGCTTTGGGATTCCCTGTGGTTCTACATGAGACTGACATTCTGAACACAGATTCCTGAGACAGAAGGCAAAGGTAAAGCAATGAAGGTCCTGCACAGCTTTTGATGTCCTCTGGCCCTCAGTGATGGACCACATGCTCTAGGAGAGGAAAGAGGACGCTCTCTCAACACACTCACTGAACAAGTGAGAATGACTCAATCACCCACCCTTCCTAACAATACACCTCTGCTACCAGCTTCTTAAAAAAAAAAAAAAAAAGGTTATATTTTGTTCCTGGGTCTGGAAGGCTTAATGAGGAGGACAGAAAACAACATTCTAACCTGTTGAACACAAACAGTCGCCATCATTGGTTCTCGACTAAAGCAGGATTTCAGGTATCCAAGGATCTCTTCCACGCACTGTGAAAACAGAAACATACGCTGTGACTCACAGGTGGCTCATTATTGTTGTGAATCCTACACAAAGAAACTAGACAGTATAAACATCAGAGGAAGGTTTTCAATTTATCATCTTAAGAATCAGTAAAAAATCCTGGACTCTAAGTAGCTAGATGAAAATCATGTCCACATACATTTACAACCTTTCTCTTCTTCACTCAGTGAAGAGATAACCAGGCACTGTCTGTTCTGCATCCAGCTCAGATTTCAGGGCAGGCATTGGGAAGTGTCCAAAGGAGTCAAAAGCCAGGCCTTGCAGAGTGCCTGAAAATGTGATCAGCTGAACACAACACTGAATGCACTAGTGTGTGGGTCCCTACCAATAAGTACTGTAAGTATCTTCCAGCAGCCTGCAAAAATGACTCTGATTACTATTACATTACTATTTCTACCCTCAGATGTCTAAAGGCACTCAATGCCCTCCTGAAGAACCGGCAAGGAAGAGGGAACTCCAGAACACCATCATGCCAGGCCTGCACAATCAAGAGCACACTTCTTCACTGCCAGATTCTATGGGTTGCTGAAAACAGAAATGAGGCTAAAATGCCTCTCCCTGTCTGTAACTTCATATACTAAAAAGCAATGAATTTCTGATATTTAAGGGCCACATGTTTTTTAGTATTTATGAGAGCGAGAGAGAGAGAGAGAGAGAGAGAGAGAGAGAGAGAGAGAGAGAGAGAGAGAGAGAATATATAGGCATTCCAGAACCTCCTGCCACTGCAAACGTGAACTCCAGATGTATGGGCCATTTGGTACGTCTGGCTTTATGTGGGTACTGGAGATCAAATCTGGGCTGTTAGGCTTTGTAAGCAAGCACTTTTAACCACTGAGTATCTCTCCAGCCCCCAAGAGTCACATATTTTTAAAGTTCTGATTTGCTGAAGAAAGATTCTTACATGGTTATATGTTTCATTTTTTATTTTTCCAAGAGGACAGTAAATGGTCTAACAAACAACAACTGAAATAATGGAAACTAGAGGCTCAACTCTCATAACAAACATTCATGGAATAAATAGTGTGCACCAGAAATGGCACTAAGCACTGTGAAGAGTGAAAAGGGTGCTGTTTCTGACCTTCTGAAAGCTCCAGGATGACAGGAACCATGGCCCTGTCATAGATATTAATATACAATATAACAGAGCTAGAGATATGGCTCAGTGGTTAAGGCGCTTGCCTGCAAAGCCTGAGGCCCCAAGTTTGAGTCCACAGTACCCACGTAAAGACAGATGCACAATGTGGTGCATGAATCTGGAGTTTGTAGCAGTTGGAGGCCCTGGTGTGCCCATTCATTCTCCTTCTCCTCCTCTCTCCCTCTCTCTCTCTTCTATGTTTTTCTGCTTGCAAATAGATCAATTTTTTAAAAAATTATATAATGTAACGGAAAAATGTCCACTTCTGGACAAAATGAGGTGAGAGGTTGGATTTAAATCTGCCTGAAATGAGCAAGAAAAAAGACACTGCTGTTTTCAAGACACCAGACATTGGAAAATGAATAGCAGTGATGCTGAGAGAAGATACACTTGAGGCAAACCCTAAGATGCCCCCAGATCAGAGCCTGAAGAGAGTTACCAAGCTATGGCACAACAAAGGCAAAGAGGCTCAGAGCCAGAGCTAGGAGGAGCAGAGACCAGGGAGCCCAAGGACACCATGACCCACAGGACAGAGTAGAAAAAAGACATGGCCATACAGAGATCTCTGGAGATCTGGGGATGCTCCCCTACAATACTCAGCAGATAACTGATTAGTACATCAGTAAGGAAGCTACTCAAGGCCTAGGCCTGGTAAAGAGTTACCAGGAAGGACGAGAGGGAGCATTCACATAGGGCTGGCAAAGGTCCCTCCTCTCAGCAGCCAGACCCGAAAACTGACCTTTACAGGGAACTGAGTAGAGCCTCAAGAAGGCATCACCTTCTCTGGTAAAGGTGAACAACCAGCTCCAGTTCAAGGTCCACTGCAACCCACATGATTTAAAAAAAAAAAAAGGCAATACCCAAAAGAGCATCTGTGTTCATTTATCATCAAATGATAGTTGAAGACACCCAGCACCCAAAGGAAAGGTCATGCTATCAGGCAGGTGTGCAAATGATAGAGGATTTTATTTTCAGTTTTAGTTATTTCATGGTAGGGTCTCACTCTAGCCCAGGCTGACCTGGATTTTACTCTGTAATCCCAAACTGGCCTTGAACTCACAGTGATCCCCCTACCTCTGCCTCCTGATTGCTGGGATTAAAGGCGTGCACCACCACACCCAGCTGATGCAGGGTTGTGGTTTTTTTATATTATTATAATACATTTATTATATATTATAAATTTAGCTAGTATTTCTTCTCTTTCTCTCTTCCTCTCTCTCTTCCCCCTCTCTCTTTTGAGGCAGAGTCTCACACTAGTCCAGGTTGACCTGGAAACCTGGAACTCATGCTGTAGTCCCTGGCTGACCTCAAACTTAGTGATCCTTTTACCTCAGCCTTGTGAATACTGGGACTAAAGGCATGCACTACTACACCAGCCTTAGCTAGCACTCTTTTTTGTTTTTCCATTTTTTATTGTAATTAAGTAGAAATTTGGTGTGCACAAATCATACCTCAGTTTCCTTCCTGCATGCCCCCATCTACTATGGGATTGCTCCATTGGAGGCTGTGTATGGTGCCAGCAGTGATTCAGGGTTTTTTTTGTTTTTTGTTTTTTCGAGGTAGGGTCTCACTCTAGCCCAGGCTGACCTGGAATTCACTATGTAGTCTCAGGGTGGCCTTGAACTTTCGGCAATCCTCCTACCTCTGCTTCCCAAGAGCTGGGATTAAAGGCGTGCGCCACCATGCCCGGCTTTGATGCAGGATTTTTTGAAGTCCATAAAATGCAGGAGAACTCAACCTGTGTACTCAAACTTTGGATCCTTGTCCAAGTTTTTCAAAAATTGAAAACACGGACTCAGAGAAGTAAGTTATGAATTATGAAATTTATTTTAGGGAGGGTTAGGATCCAGAGGGAAGGCTAGTAGAGAAACTCAAGCCAAAAGGAAGTTTCCCTCACATCTCCAGGAAAGGAGCCTTTGGAGACGGGGCTAACACACTCATGGAAAGCAAAGCAGGAGAGCCCAAGCCAAAAGATCCCACTCACAGAGGGGGTCAGAGAGCTTAAAGAGAAATCACACATGTAGCAAAGCAAGAAAGTACCTAAAAACAAAACAGGAAAGCACCTCAACAAAAAGGAATTCTCCTCCTCATCAAGGCTGGGAAGGGGGAGGGGAGGGGAAACTGAGGAGATCCACATTGGGAAAGGGCCAAGAACTTTCCAAACAGCCAGAACCAAGGGGTAAAGGGGCTAAGAGCCAGGTACCAAGAGAGATCAAGAGACATACACTTGCCTACCAGACCCATTTATTTGGATCAAACATCTAATTAGGATGAGCCTCATCAGCAGGCTCCAGTGTGTAAAAGACCGGGATTGGTTGGTGGGCTTAAGAGGCTGACTCAGGAAGGGCCAGTCCACAGGTGTGCTAAACTGAGGAACTGCTTGCAGCCATCTTGGATGAGACTTGGATTCTTGCCTTGCCAGGGCAAGCAAGGTGGCATCCATGTTTCTGCAGGCCAGTCCCTAACTAAATGCCTATTATTCAAAAAGGCTACCCAGGGCTGGAGAGATGGCTAAGCAGTTAAAGGCACCTGTTTGTGGACCCTGATGGCCCATGTTCAATTGCCTGGTGCCCAAGTGGAACCAGATGCACAGGGTGATATATGTGTCTGGAGCCTATTTGCAGTGGCAGGAGGCTCTGGTGTGCCTATCCATGCTTGCTCGCTCTCAGTCTCTCTCTCCCTCTGCCTCTCTCTGTCTAAATAAATAAATATATTTTTTAAAAGGCTACCCAACCAATAATAATGAGCACTAGCAATTAGCTCCAAATCCAGGGCCGACAAGAGTTTAGAATTAGCATAGTGCACTGTCAATTATTATGACTATACTATAAGAGTTAAATTTAAAAAGATCCAAATCAAGCCCAGAGTGGTGGTGTGCTCTTTTAGTCCCTTAGTCCCAGTAGTTGGGAGGCAGAGGTAGGAGGATTGCTGTGAGTTCAAGGCCACCCTGAGACTACATAGTGAATTCCAAGTCAAAATGGGCTAAAGCGAGACCCTACCTTGGAAAAACAAACCAACCAAACAAACAAACAAACCGACCAGGCTGGAAAGATGGCTAAGCGGTTAAGGTGCTTTCCCACAAAATCTAACGACCCAGATATGATTGGCAGATGCACAAGGTGGCACATGCATCTGGAGTTCATTTGCAGTGGCTAGAAGGCCCTGGTATACCCATTCTCATTCCCTCTCCTTGAAAATAAATAAAACTACATTAAAAAAAGAGGGAGAGAGAGATCCAAATCAAACTTCCAGAGGTGAAAAACACAACGTTAATTGTGAAAATGCACCAGATGGGCTCTGACAGAGCAGACATAGGAGAACCTGAAAATACAGCAACAGAAAACAGAAAGAACAAAATGAAAAAATGAGATAAAGTCATTCAACACCTGAAAAGAGCACCTGTAAGCTAAGGACAGCTTTGACCAAATATGCAGAAAAACAAAGTACCCTAAGAGAATGGGGAGGGGAGATGGGTAAAAGAATATTGAAACAAACAATAGCCCAAAGCTTTCCAATTGCTAGAAAATGATCAAGCCGTACATTCAAGCTCAACAAACCGAGACCTAAGAAACAGTTTTTAAGAAAATCTACATTAAAGTGCATCGTAATAAAATCAGTCAAAACTTGCATAAAGTCTTGCAAAAAGCCCGAGACAACACAACATAGATCAAAGAGGAACTGCATGGCATGGGAAAATGCACCTTACAAACAATCCAAGCAAAATTCACCATAAAATAAAGTTCAGTTATGTATAAAAAGGAACACAGTATAAACAAGATCTTGAGCTAGAGAGATGGCTTAGTGGTTAAGGTGTTTGCCTGCAAAGCAGAAGCACCCGAGTTCAATTTCCCAGGTCCCACGTGAAGCCAGATGCACACGGTGGCACATGCATCTGGAGTTCCTTTGCAGTGGCTGGAGGCCCTGACATACCCATTCTTTCTCTCTGTCTCTTTCTCTCTCTCACACTCTCTCTCAAATAAATAAAATGTTTTAAAAAACAAGATCTAGACAGATGCAAAAAGTTATTTGCCAAAGCCATAGAATTATGATATTTAAAATTTTTATCATTCATTTATTTGCATGTTTGTGAGTGTATGTGTGTATGAGTGCACCAGGGCCTCTTTGTCACAGCAAACAAACACCCAGAGACCAGATACCTGTATTGCTTTTTCATCCAGCCTTGATGGATGGATGATGAGTGGCTTGGGACTTGAACCTAGGCTGGCAGGCTTTGTAAGCAAGCACCTTTAACTGATGAGCAATCTTCCCATCCCCCAGAATTATAATTCTTTTTATTCTCAGAGTTTTAGTTGAAGTGTGGGGAAAATGTTAAGGAGTACCAGGGAAGGACAATGCACAGGATGACTAAAATGAGGAAACTTATGCATACATCTATACAGACTTTTCTTCTGATATTCACTAAATGATACAGCACAATAGTGTTTACATGGGATTAGGTTTTATAAATCATCAAAAATGAGTTAAGTATGCAGGCAGATGTGTAGGCTGTATGAGAATGCTACATGATGTTCTATAAGGGAATGGAGCTCTGTGGTGGGTGGGTGGGTCCTGGTTACCAAGGAACACTATACTGTGTTTCACTTGAAGAGAAGGAGTCAGGAGTCATAGTGAAATGTATTAGAAGCCAGATGTGTAGGAAGAGAGCAGTACCATAGAGAGGAGACTGGCAACAGCTCTAACATGGCAGGATGTGTGCTTGGACATCTTCATTATGAAGTGGGTAGGGGGGACTCAGCCACAGAGCAAGAGCGCCCTAGCTCTGCCACTTGCTAAATATGGAAGAAGCCAATGACACACCTTCGCTGAGGCTGGTTCTGTCCCTTTCCACTCAAAAAGGTCAAATGAGAAAACAAAGGATTCTGTAAGCACATTTCAACTCAGTTTTTTCCCCCTGTCCCCTGCCCCTTCAACTCAATTATCTAAGATAAACTAGTTATAAGCTAACAGATGATAACAAACTAGCACACTGACAACAGGATGTAATTAGAACCACTCCTCCATAGCCAGGCAAATCTTGGATCCCAGCACTCAAGAGGCTGAGGTAGGAGGATCACCATGAGTTCAAGGCCAGCCTGGGTTACAGCAATACGCTGCAGAAAGAAAGAAAGAAAGAAAAGAAAAGAAAAGAAAAGAAAGAAAGAAAGAAAGAAAGAAAGAAAGAAAGAAAGAAAGAAAGAAAGAAAGAAAGAAAGATGAAAAAGGAGAAAACCACTCTCCCACATATACACAGTATGTCTAGAACATGAGTGGGATGCAGGAGCTGGATGTGAGCATTGGGTCAGGGAGTACCTTTCCAGACTGCTGCTGTCCCCTCCCCCTCACATATGCCTAGAGTAGTAGATGCCACCTAAAGGGCCCTGATCCAGGGGTACAAAATAGTCTCAAGGAAAAGAAATTAGGCACAAACCTTCCCAATGTCCTGCAGTGTTGCCAGCTCTAGAATCTGAGAGAGAACATCCAAGGCAGAACGCAGGAAGCCCCCAAACTTTTCAGTGCTGTTCTGAAGATCCAAGGTGACCTTGGCAAGGTGGAAGGAGAGAGCACACGGTTACTGGCACCACCGCAGTCTGGTTATCTACAACAAAGACACAAATGCCATCTGCTATGGCGAAATGCTTCCCCAGGGCAGCCCTAGACTCTCACCATCCCAGGGGATCTGATCACTGTCAATTTCACATTATTAAAATACTAAGTCAGTTTTAAGATTATTAAGATTCCAAAAGACTCGGTTTATGTGGCAGTTTGAATGGATATCCCCCAATAGATTCAAGAGTTCATTAAAGATTTTCTCCAGCTGCCTGGCTGGAGGGTGTGTTACCTTGGCTGGATCCTAGGGTCCAGCCCTAAGTTGTTTCTGGGGCCGGTCTAGAATTCCAGCTATACATATACAAAGAACAGTCTGAGCTGAAGCCTGGTGTTCCTGCAGTTTGCTGTGTATGTGAAGCTGGTGATGGTTTCTATCTGTTTGGACCTGTGAAAGGAGGCTAGCCTCTTTCACTATTATGAAACTTCCCCTGGATCTATAACTTTAATAAATCCCTTCATCCCATAACTGTGCCTGATTTGGAGGTTCATCCAGTGGCGTGTGGCTATTGCAGCTTACTTGAAGTATACAATTGCCCTCTTTTACAGAGCCAGAGAACAGGTTGGGAACAAAGACACAACATATAAGAACAAGGATGAGAGGGGTGTTTATGAAAATAGCCACCAGCAAAAACACTGCAACATCTAGAAAAGAAATGGCCCACTGAACTTCCATCTATGATGAAAGGGAAAATGGGGCCCAAGCAGGAAGCAGACACAGAACATGAAAATGACAGTGGTACTCAAGCCTGTGATACACTGGGATGAGGCTGAATGAGTTAGACTCCAAAAGGGACCCAGCAATGAGACCACTGAGAACCCAAGGAGGAAGGGAAGGAGGGAGAGACGCATGAACTCTGGAGAGAAAGACAGCCAAGAAGGCCTTACTTTTAAGTTGGGGACAGAAGATCATGAGGTAAGAACTAAGATGAAGGGGGACAGCCTCAGCATGAGACACTTGGAAGACCTGAGAATGGGAAATCAAAGATCATGAGCCAGGGAAGAGAAAAGGAAAACAGAGTGAAGCACACTATGTTAAAACTTAAAAAAATGAATAAGAGGAAAGGGAGAGTTGATGAAATGAAAGACAGGGCAGGGCAGGCCAGCCACATAACCTAAAGAGTTAAGGAGAACTAGGGCCCAAAGGAAGCAGGAATCAAAGACACCAAAGTTAAAGCAAAGCGCTGGAAGTCAAGGTTTCTGGAAGGAAAATGATCAGTAGGGAGCATGCACAAAGGGCTTAAAAATGATGCAGGAGCGGGGTGTGGTGACACACGCCTTCACTCCCAGCACTCGGGGGACAGAGGCAGGAGGATCGCTGTGAGTCTGAGGCCAGCCTGAGACGACATAGTGAATTCCAAGTCAGCCTGGACTAGAGCAAAACACCTACCTCGAAAAACCAAAAAAAAAAAAAAAAAGGCAGAACAGACATACCCCCTCACATGCATTTTCACCATGGCGTTATGAGTCGTGAGAGCCACAGTCACATGTTCCCTCCTCTACTATGAGCTGACATAACAAACATGGAAAGAGGCTCTCGACATGTTGTAAATGTTGTTGCATTTTTAATCTTTCAAAATCATCAATATACTTCAGAAAAGAAGTCACATGATATTTACAATTTTTTAAAAGTATCAGTGCAAAAAAGATGAGTATTTGGAGATGCAATTAGTAAGAAATGTGCAAGAAGTATGGGAACTAATCCTTAAGATTTTTTTAAAAAGTCCTTTAAATTTAATATATTTCTAAGGTAATAAAAGAACTTTAAACAAAGACAAAAAAGTATTTTACATTCTGAACAGGCTGACAGCATTTCTGTATACCAGGCCTAAATGTGATTATAATTGGAAATAATCTTTGTATTATTTGGAGTAGATAAGCTTATTCTAGTGTTTATCTATAAAAACAAACAAGAATACTGAAAATCTAAATGAAAACAAGCTATATCATGAAGCTACATGTGCTTCTAAATAAATGAACAAACATACTGAGAACAAAAATATAAATGAAACTACACTGGGAGAATTTAGCATTTGATAAAATAGGATTTCAAAAGAATTAAGGCAGATAGACTATTCAGTAGGTTGGGAAACACCTGGTTAAGCAATTAGAGAAAAACCAAAGTTAAATTCTTATTTTATATCCAACAGTCTGCAGCCAGATAGAAAACAAGAGAAAAATAGCTGGGTGTGGTGGCACACGCCTTTAATCCCAGCACTCTAGAGGCAGAGGTAGGAGGATCACTGTGAGTCTGAGGCCAGCCTGAGACTACATAGTGAATTCCAGGTCAGCCTGGGCTACAGTGAGACCCTACATACAACACCACCTTTCCACCTGCCAAAAAAAGAAAAATGCAATGAAAGAAATAGAGGCTACACAGCAGGTGCTATCTATCTATCCTCCACTTGACAAGGAATCCCCTCCCCTCCCCCTTCCCCTTCCAGAAGGAAAGTGCTCTAGCTGATAGGGGAAATGTGCAGACTACTGAGTCACAGGCTAGTGCTGACACCTGCTTTTCTTCCCTGAGTCTAGAATTTAGGGTTGTGTTAGGCAGACCTGCATATTGCTGTCTTTTGGTGTGAGCCAAAGAGAGGGAGAGAACACAGGAAGCCTGCACACACAGCCCTCCAAACTCCACCTAGCCATGTTCCCCTGGGCTAGCTGTGTTTCCTCAGGATATGGTTGTGATGACTCTCAACTGTGAGGAGAACTACACACTGAGTCCTACGAGTCGTTGGAGCACGTCTCTGACCCCAAAGTGGTCTTGGAAAGTCACCAAACAAACACAGGAGATCATTTCTCAGATATGAAAATTCAAATTATGTGTAAAGCTACCATAAACCAAGCTGAAAGGCCAACTTGGAAAAGATAATTTTAAGTACTATGTCAAAGGGCTTCTGCATATACAGGCATGCATTTAAATACATGAACATGAATCCTTCAAATCATAAGGAAAACAACAACCTGCTGAAAATGTACAGATACATACATTTTAGAAATAAGCAGAAGTTGGTACCTTATAGTTGGCATGAGTGGCTTTCAAGACATCATGCAATTTGAGGTACGAAGGTAGGTGGTAGAAACTCCCCAATGAGGAGGATTTACTTGCTGTGACAGACCCTGATGTATCCGATTGTCGAGAAGCTTTAAAAATACACAAAAAATGAAACTTTCAGATTGAAGGGAGCTCATCCCATATCATAATCGTTTCTTTCCCCACCACTGCCTTCATCTATTGCTACCCATTTTTACCCCTCTTTTACTGAAAATCAGGGGTCTCCCCTCTAAGAAGGGGAGAAAGAATCACAGGAGAGCAGGCTCCTTGCCACAGCCGGATGCTTCCAGATTAAAGTGACCCAGATATTTAAAGAGGGGTCTGTAGTCCCTTAGTACTTTTCATGATCTGAAGCCACCCAGGAAGTCTTAGCCTGACTTGTTCTAGTAGGGACTAGCTTTCCATAAAGCACCCAGTTGTCCTGTCAATGTTGGCAAAAACACTTCTGTAGGTGTTTCACTTCACCAGGTGGTTGGTGCCCAGTCCTGCCCTCCCAGCACCACTCCCTACCTGTACTGGCCTCACTGCCTTTCTTGGGACTCATCGGAGCAGATGCTTGTTCTCCTGGTTCCTTCTCCTTCCCCTTTCGTCGGATAGGACTCAGAGAAGGGGGATTTGTTAAAGAAGGCAAGGCAGCCTAAAATAGAAACCAAAAACTTAATGGAAATACAACCAATACTAAAACTACTAATTCAGAAGTGTGATAGGAAACTCGTGTTGGTCTTGGAGCCCATATTAACAGGGCTCAAACACGATGAAGATAATTCTACTCTCACTCACACAAATGTACATGGTAGATATGGCTGAGAACTTCCTCATAGCAGTGTGGTGAAGGGTCAGTCCTTAGGGAGTTAAAAGGACCTGAAGCCACTGACACTTCCAGGCCTTTTCCCAGGCCTCAGCCCACCCTGTGGAAGTCACGACATGAACAGGGCACAAGGCAACCATTGAAGCTTCATTTCTCAAGTGAGGAAACAAGGTCCAGGAATACAAGCAGAGCTAGAAGGCAGCAAACCCAGATGCACAGCCCACACAGGACCCAGAACAACCAGTTCCTACACAAGGGAAGAGATCACATGACAGAAACAGGCACTTGAGGACCTCATTCTGCTCAACTCAATCATTTGGCTTTAGTAAAAGGCCTGATGGATGTCTGTGCAACCCACTCTCCCCATCATTTATCTGTTGAAATCAAGGAGAAGCAAGAGGAGGTGGAGTCAGTAGGAGATAAGGTTGTGATGGCAGAACTCTCATAAATAGATCTACTGCTCCCAGAAGAAAGCCCAGGGGGCTCCTTCATCCCACTCACTGTGAGAAAGCAAGCTTTCACCGGGGGCCAAATCTGTCAGTGTCTTAATCAAGAGGAGGCTACTTGATTCCAATGTAAAGAAAATTAAACAAGTCAGTTTAGTTCCTAAGATGAGCCACACTGCAAGAGCTCAAGAGCCATATAAAGTTGAAGGCAACTGTTCTGTCGGGGGCAGCACTGAACATCCCCATGGTGCCAGCCTAGATAGGAGACAGCAGCTGATCTACACAGGGCAGTGCCTTGAGAGTGGACAGGAAGAACTGATAGGTAGTGCTGGGGTTGTGGGGTAAACACAAGAGGGCAGGCACATGGACACAGACTGGAGACAATGCTGGGGCACTGAAGGGCCTGGGGGCAACGTACCCTGTACAATTTTAAAACATGACCCTGACCATAAAAGTGCCCTAGAGGGTGGTGGCAGAAATCAGACAGGCAGGAGTTAAAGGATGTCTATAGTAGGGAAACCCAGAACAGCCACCACGTAGGGGTAGGAGGTCCACCCCTGAGCAGAGCAAGGGCCAGGTGTGTAGCTGGGAGGCCTTGTAGTAAAGGGGAGGAGATGGTAGCTGAAGGGAACCAGGAAATTGTGGGCAAAGAAGTTTAAACACAGAAGATACAGGGAAGAGAAAAGTGTCCGTGAACTGATCTGCCTTCAATTCATTGTGCAAACAGTTCCACACAGAAAAGCAAAACTGCTGGTCAGCACTGAAAGCAGAGAAATGTGGCATACAAACCAACAAGGTAAATTCTGAATTCTCAAAGCTCACAACCCCCCAAAGCACAAAATATACAGCTATGTTTTATGTTAAACAGTGTCTGGACATGAGCACTTTGCTATACCAAAAGAGAACAGGAAGAAAGACTGATAGACAACATGCACGGAAGGCCAGTCATCAAGGCTAGGGCTGCCCTGGGAAAGACGTTACCTTAATTGCTGGACCAGGAGTCACATCATCCAAGACGTGAGCACAGATATTGATCACCTTCAGCAGGTGGGAGAAAAGCTGCTCCACCATGGGCACTAGATTCCGGTCCCCCAGAGCAGGCCAAACCTCCTCCTGCCTGGTGGCTGCTGGGTTGGCTTCTTCTTCAGAGGCCCATGAACTTCTCAGAGACTTGGGGGCACTGGCTGTGACATAGGCACATACATTACTTCCCACCTCCAGTGTGAGGTTAGAAGCTGCTGCAGCATCTAGTGTGCTGACAAATGAACCTCAATGGTGACAGACTGCTGAACCTCGCTCTCTGATGCTCAAAGGATGCCTGAGACTCACATGAAAGTGGCATTCCCCCCAAATACGTGTTCCCAATGTCCACATATATCACAAGTGTCCTCTGGGTCTGGATGCAATCCTCACAACTGAGGTTCATCTAGAGATGAGATCTGAAGATTTAACATCCTCATTCTCTTTCAATCTCTTCTCAGACACTGTCTTTTGACAGAACTTAAAATCTTAACCTCATGAGCTTCCCTATTCTCTCCAGCCCAAACTCGGCTGAGAGATCTTTCTAGAACATAAATCTAACTCTTAGTTCCCCCAGAATCTTCAGCAAGGGCAAACAGAACAAGTCCAGATGCCTTATGGAGAATTGCATCCCGCGCCCATCTAGTTTCAATGGATTCCACCCTCCTGGCTGGCCACATTCTCAATTCTCATTCTTACAAGACATCCACAATGACATAAATTCCCCTCATAGCACACAATTTTTCAGTTGTCCGTGCCTTCATGTATGCAGAACCTCATCTAGGTTGCCCTTTCCTCTAGTCCATAAATCTGCCCAAAGAAGAGAGTTTACTCTGCTGCCACCATGCTGACTTGAAGGTTCCTCCTGCCAACTGACTCCCCAACTGGAGGATGGAGCCCACACTACGCTCTCTATGGTCCTAGAGGCTGAGATGTTGCCTAGCGCATGATTCCCAGGAAAACCAAACTCAAATTAGCCTGCCCACAGCTTACTATGGCACCAGGCTGGAAAAGCCCCTCTAAAACACTCAGCACAGCATTCATGAAGACAGGCAGTATGTGAGTGATATCAGGACCAAATGACTCCTCCTTTCTCCCTGTGTGCTCTTCGCTATTCCTCACAAACACACCAGAGTTCAAGTCCTAGAGGCCCAGTTTCCACTTGGTACCAATACCTGCAAGCAAATTTCCAGCCAAAATCAAGGCATCCTGATGGGCTGAGAGATCCAGTGGGAACCAAGCTGATGAGAGCAGGGTGAGAACCACGGTGGCCATCCCAACAGTGCAGCTCTTCCGAGACTCATCGGCAGCACTCAGTGGGGGCACTCTGGAATTAGACATTTCCAAACTCAAACAATAGCAAGATTTCAAGCAAACAGTCCTGCCCTTATGGTTCCAGGAGGAAGGCATGCCATGAGACATTCCACACCAAGTCAGAGATTCACTTTATGACTGTCTTCTGTTGTTTGAGACATCCTTGAAATGAGTTTCAATCTGTATGGAGCTCAGGCTGGCCTGGACCTTACCTGGCCTCAAACTCATGGTAATTCTCCTGCCTCAGCCCCCTAAGTGCCAAGAGTATAGGCATCTGGGAAATGAAATCAGGCAAGCAGAACCAATTCAGCAAACTGGAACTATGCTCTATTTTGATGAATTTTGGTGAATTTTAAGTGTTCTTCCTCTTTGACTTAATACATTTTATTTCAATGCAATGCCAAAGTTGCTCAAGAGTGATGTCTAACACAGGACTTGTGACCAGAAACTGTAGTTTCTCAGTCAGGATTCATGGAAAGACACAAGAATGCAATCTACTTCAAACAACTGTTTTCATTCACATGTTGACACACAGAAGAAATCCACAGAATTACTTCCAAATTTCATGTGACTCACCCGGACTTCTCTCACTCATCAGTACACAAATGAAGGCTTACTCCCTAGTGCTGAAGACATCTCAAAACTATTTCTTAGATGCTAGAAGGCCATCTACTGGAGCAATTTATTGTTATTATTATTTTTAACTTTTCATTGACAACTTCCATAAATATACTTAATGTACCATGATCATAATCTCCTCATCCCACCCTCTTTTTTCTCCCTCCCAAATTCCCCCTCCACTGAACCCCATCTTCTTTCCAATTAGCCTTTCCTCTAGTTTGATAGAAAATTTTATTTATTTACAATTAGAGAAAGAGACAAGAGACAGAAAGAATGGGCATGCAAGGTCCTCCAGTCACTGCAAATGAACTCCAAATAACATGTGCCCCTTTGTGCATCTGGCTTTACGTGGGTACTGGGCAATAAGAGCTGGGTTGTCAGGCTTTGCAGGCAAGTGCTTTAACCATTGAGCCATCTCCCCAGCTCCAGGAAAATGTGCTAATATAATTGATTTCTACTACCTACTAATTTTGGAGCGAATCAATTAATTAAAAAACCCTTTTGCCAGCAAATAAAAATGCCCTTAAACCCATAGATCACACCTGCAAGTCCCCTAAAATGCTTGAAAGCACCTGGCACTCATCCGAATCACGAGTGCTTTGGTGTTTTTCAGCAGTTCCTCTCACTCATTTTTTATACGACTAATACAAAGTAAGTATTTCATCAGACATTTAAAAAGAAACACCAAACTTAGCATATATTAAAATAAAATTTAAAAAGGATCCCAGTAGATATGTTGCATAGTTGTAGAAAACAATGTGCTGAGGAAGATACATACCCACAATGCCAACCTAAGCTCCAAGTACACACTGGAAAGGCTACTGAAAGAAGACACAGTGCTTCACAGCATCCAAACTGCAGGAGAAGGGAACGGGAAAAAATCACATCCAAAGGGTTAATCAATTAAGATCCTTTGATCTTTTTATTATAAGAAAAGCAGATTAAAAGGGAAAATGAGCTCTGCCCTACCATGGGACACATTCATACTTCAGAAGAGACAATTGGAATACATATGTGATGGTTAAGTTTTGATGTCAACTTGACCTTTCAAGTAATCTTGGGAGGGTCTCTGAGGATGTTCACAGGAAGGCAGCCTCTCAGTAGGGGGCAGGATGAAAAGAAGCTCAGGAGAGCTTGAAGTAAACATCCTTTCCTGAGTGGGCAGTGCAGGAAGGAAATTCCAGAGACTCAGGAAGCCATTAAGTCTGGGATAGGGTTGCAAGACCCCACCCTAAGGCTATATAAAGGGGAAGAAATTCTCTCCTGGCCTCCCTGCTTGTTGGCTGCTGGTGCTTGTTTGTGACTTGCACTTGCATCCTGCTCTCATACCCTTCCTGGACATCGGAACCCAGCATGGACTTGAAGAGCAGCTTCTCCCAAGGGAGCCATCAGGCCTTCTGGGCTGGATTGAGACTGTTGAGGCCTCCAGCCACAATGACTGAACAGCTACTGGTTTCTTCACCTGTGGGCCTGCAGACTGCTATTGTTGGACTGTCGTAAGCTACCCCAATAAATTTCCTTTTACTACAATCCATTCTGTCAACTGTTTTCTCTAGAGAACCCTGACTAATACAACATATGTCCCAGGAAAGGGTGTTGAGCAGTTCCTGCCTGGAACTCTAACCACTCAGCATCCAGCTGTCCCCGGAAGTCTCTTCCTCCCTCCCTCAAGACCTTAGCTCATGATGACTAATGCCCAACCCTTCAGGTTAGACTTAAAGAACAGTATATGATATATGTAGGCCTCAACCAAAAAGTTTATGGTATCTTGAACAAATTTAATTTGAAAAACAGTTACTTAGCAAGACAGCTTAATCTTAATTGAGTTTCCGCCAAGATACAAATATTGCTTCTACCACATAAAATAAAAGAACTAGCCTAGTAAAAAGCAGACTAACATTTTTCTGAGTTTGTAAACATGTGAATTTTGTTTTCTAAACTGGTATCAAGCACCTTACTTTTGTAGTCTTTCTCATTCAACATTAACAGAAAGCATACATCTCTTCATAGCATTAAAAATTCTCCAAAGTATATTGAAATGTGGGCAGTATATACTATTGAATGTTAACATGAATGTAATCATTATTGGATTCCAGGACATTAGTTCTTTTCCAGTTTTAGCATAAATAAGGACTTTAATTATACAAAAATCTCAATTGGCACTTCTGGTCTGCACCCTTAGTATATATTAAAAAGTCACTGAGTTAAACTTCTGATATATTACTAAATCACGTTATGGCCGTTTTTAAATTTTCACTTGATATTTTCCTAAATGGGTGAATTAGCTTATGATGAGCACATATTAGAGTCTCTTGACCAAAGCACACTCCCTTAGCACACAATGAGATGCTCTGACCACACAAGTACTAGGCTGTCTACGTCTTTAAGCCCAAGCAAGAAGACTTACTGTGAGTGCCCTCGTGGTTGATGGAATCAGTTCATGAGAAACTGCAGCAATCACTCTTGAGAGGTTGTTTTCCATGGTGACATCCGTTATACTTGGCAGTAAGCTATAACCTCTGTAGATTCTAAGAGGAAAAATACAGATACATAAACCCTCTTAAGGAGCATATCCTCCAAGATCAAATGGAACTTAAAGGTTTATGATTAGGGCTGGAGAGATGGTTCAGTGGTTAAGGTGCTTGTTTGCAATGCCTAACAACCCAAGTTCAATTCCCCAAGTATCCAAGAAAAGCCAGATGCACAAAGTGGTGCATACATCTGGAGTTTGTTTACAGTGGGGAGAGGTCCTGGTGTACCCATTCATATTCTCTTTCCCCTCACCTTGTAAATAAATATTTTTAAAAAAATACATAGTTTACAGGTAGACTATAGGGAGTGTACTAAATACATTGTTTTTCTTATTTAAGAAATTTTATAAATAGCTGGGTATGGTGACTCATGCCTATAATCCCAACACTAGGAAGGATGAGGTAGCAGGATTACCATAAATTCAAGGCCAGTTTGGGTTACAGAGTTCCAAGTCAACCTAGGACTAGAGGAAGATTCAGTCTCAAAAAAAAAAAAAGACTGGAAATAAATATCATCATTTAGAAAAAAGGCTGACCTCCCTCCCCATCAAGTACCCCACACCTGTACAGCACAGGGGCCACATTTTCCTTACAGCTTGCCTACTGTCCCTACAGTTCCTCCATGCTGGAAGTGTCCAAAGGCTTCCTGAATCCAACAGGAAAGTAATTCCTTTCTCCATTACTGAGCTCTCCAGGCAGTTTATACACTGCCCTTGTACTACCCACCCATTTTAACACCTACAAATTTTAATTCACCAGTCGTTAAAATGAAGTTGAATTCGCATTTGTCTCACTGAGGTGTCACTCTACTATCTTGTCCACAGAGACCAGCTAATAAGGAAAAATCTGATTTATCTTCTCATAGACTTTAACAGAATAAGCAGTTGAGAGAGAAATACAGAACAACTGGTCTGACATGCAAAACAAACACAGCTGAATGCCAAGAGGCCACAACTGAAATCCATAACTGGGAGAATTTTCTGAGTGTCTGTGTGTGTGCATGCACAGAGTATAGATGCACATGCATGCATTCATGATGAGGCCAGAGGAAAAGCTCAGTGTCTTTCTTCTCAGTTGGCATCTCTTTTTGGAAACAAGGTCTCTCACTGGCCTAGAATTCACCTAATTAAGTTAGCTGGTCTTGTCTGTAAGCCCTAGAGACTGACCCATCTGTCTTTACCTCCCTAGTGGTTGAAGGTAAAGCATACAGCATCATGTCTTTTTTTAATGTGGGTTCTTGGGATTAAACTCAGGTCTTCGTGTTTGGGAGGCAAGCACTTTACCAAATAAGCTTTCATTTCTCCCCAGCCAAGAACTGAGAGAATTTTCAAAGTAGCAGTTAATTAGCAATCAATTTTAATGAAATTATTAAGACTCTTCTCTTTGTATCATGTCTTCTGACATGACATTTGGAGAGAGCAATTTACACCAAGCTTGTCAAATTCCTGATCATAAAACACTGCTGCTTATCTTAAAGGAATGTTTATAATGAATCTTTTGAAAAGAGAAAATACCAGTACTAAGGGGAAATAAAACACATTATCTAAGAAGAAACATTAAAACAGCCTAGAAATTATTTGCATGTGTTTTTAAGAAAAGATGGCACTGATTAAGAACTAATAATTTTACAATTTGACAAGCTGGAAAAATTATCAAGAGATCATGTCACTTGGTCAAGTTTGATGTCATTTAGTCAAGTTTTTTTAAATAGTCAATGTATTCATCAGGAGGCTGTCATGTAAATCTAGTTTTATCTTATTTTTTTAAATTTATTTATTCATTTTCAAGCAGAGATAGAGAGAGAGGAGAGAGAGAGAGAGAGAGAGAGAGAGAGAGAGAGAGAGAGAGAGAGAGAGAGCACACAAGGGCCACTACCTTGTGCGTCTGGCTTATGTGGGTACTGGGGAATGGAACCCAGGGCCTTAAGCACTGGAGGCAGGTGCCTTAACCGCTGAGCCATCCTCTCCAGCTCATAAATCTAGTTTTAAAAAACAGCATTTAAAGAATATAGTGTTGAGCTGGAAAGATGGTTCAGTGGTTACGGAGCTTGCCTCCAGTGCCTAAGGACCTTGGTTCAATTCTCCAGTACCTACGTAATAAGCTAGTTGCATAAAGTAGAACATGCGTCTGGAGTTTGTTTGCAGTGACTAGAGGCCCTGGTGCACCCACTCACACTCTTTCACTCTTTGTATATCTTTTCTTGCAAATAAATCTAAAATCTAATATATATATATATGTATATATATACACATATATATATATGTACATGTGTGTGTGACACAGCATTAAATGCATGTCTTACTAGTGCTCCTGCAATCTTCTTTGCAAACTAATTGTAGTTATCTGAATGAGATATCCCCTTATGTGGTGTGAATGCTGGAGCCCCAGCTGGTGGCAATCGGAGAGGTGGAGTCTTGCTGGAGAAGGTGGGTTGTTGGAGGTGGGCACAGGGGTGTTATGGACAGTTCTCTTTGCTGCTGTATTTTATTTCACCTGCTGTGGCAGAGCCTCTGCTCAGGCCATGCTTTCCCTTGCCTTCATGGAGATTCTCCTGAAGCCAGAAGAGCTACTTCCTCTTATCAGCTGCTTTTAGTTAGGTGTTTTGTCCCAACAACGGAAGGGAACTGCAACACTAGTTTTCTGCCAAAACCCTTACATTCATGGAGGACTTCCTGCTGTGCTCACTCTGAAGTCAGGTGTTAGGCATCTATGTGGCCAGGGCACATGACACCAACTCAGCACAGGCCAAGAATCATCACTGCATGTAACATGAACATGGGGTTGCCTTCAATAGGCACTAGCCTCAGCACTAACCCACCTAAGTATGAACAGGGATAGGAAGAATGAGAATTTTCCATGGCCAAGTTTTCAGATGATAAATGATAGTCACAGACAAAAATGAAGGTGCTGGGCTGGGGAGATGGCTCAGTGGGTAAAGTGCTTGCATAAGCATGAGGGCCTGAGTTCAAGTTCCCTGAACCCACAGAAAAACGCAAGGTGTGGTGCCAACACTGGAAAGGCGAAGTCAGGAGGATCCCTGGTCTTGCAGGATAACTTGCCTAGCTAAATTACTGAGATCTAGGCTCACTGAGAGGTCCTGTGTCCAAACAAACAAGGAGCACAGCAACTAAGAAAGACAATTAATGTCACCTATGGCCTCCACGTGCATGCTCACACACAGGCAATGCACCCAGACACATATACTGACACACATACAAATAAAAAGATTTTTTTAAATCAAGGTATTTATATGAGGAAAACAATCAATTCACTCCAAGACTGAAAATGTCACCACTATGTGACTGTGGCAGAACGGAACCATGGGGAGGAATCCAGAAGACAACCAACAAAGAGCCTGTCGATGGGAGATGAGCTACTCAAGTTTCCTGACTAAGGTTTTTGGTTTTTAGAAAAGAAAATGTGGTGCTTTCTTTGGCCACATGTATGCTAAAATTGGAGCAATATGGAGAAGACTGACATGGCCCCCGAACAAAGATGACAAGGCGAATTTGTGAAGCAGTCCATATTATTTTTGACATTATGAAAAAAACCATAAGGTAAACTCACTATTTTGTTACCTAATTTAAAACTATAATTAAGATTAAAAAGAGAAAGAGTTTGAGGAAAACTCCCTTTTGAGATAGACAATGCTGCTCTCTGAAGCAATAGAGCTCACCAGCTTAAAGAAAGAACATATTCAATAGTGAACCCACTGTTGCAGGAAACCTCCAGTACCAGCAGTGAGATATCTCCCAGAGTCCGAGTTCCCCGAAGTTCTCAAAATAACAGTGGCTTACTGTCAAGGCTTGTGGTACTCTGCTAAAAGGCATGGAGGATAGGGTTTTGCTGAGACCGGCAGGCTTCCAGGACTGTCACCTTCTGTTAAGGAAGTTGAGGCAAGTCTGAGGACCCCGATTATCTCAAGCATATCCTGGACCCTCCAGCCTCCAGGCAGGCCACAGCTGTGCCCTGAGATAGGCAGGCAATTCAAGGCCTAAACTCAGTCCAGCTGTAATAACAAACCTAAACAATAAGGTTACTCTGCTGACATCACCATTCTATATGTCATGTAGCCCCCTCAATTTATCTATGCAAATTAGGCATCCAAACGGTACTGGCCCCTACCAATCAACTCATGAGATGTCCACAGATCCTGCCCCTACCAATTCCTTGCTGCCTATGCCCCTACCTCTGCCTTTTCCTCTATATAGACAACTTTTATCTATGCAATAAACGAGAACTGTCCACTGCCGTGTTCTCCTGGGTGGCTATGCCCGTTAACATACCGCTTTCCCGAGCTGCTGTCCACCCAGCTCCGTGGATGAACTGAAGTGTTAGTGTACAATGACCTCTGAAATAATCCACGGACCAGCAAAGGCTCTTGGTTGCTCACTAGAACCAGATGTTAAGACTCTATTGCTGAAGATACCACACGTCAGTTGTAGGACTCTGAGAAATCAAACTGGAATTGAGCTAGAAGCCTCCTCCATGTATCACAGTGTGGGAAGCTGTTATGTAGGGTGCTAGGAAAAGCCATCAATAGTCTAACCCCAATGGTGGATCCTCTCTGCTTGCTACACAACTGACCAGCCAGGCAAGAAGTGTCTACTGGTGCAATAGTGGCCTCCTAACTGTTACAGGGAAACCAATTGCACTTATGACTGGATCTAAGGACAGCTACATGGGAGGTAATCTAGTCAAAAGCCTATGGCTGAGAATGTCATAAACCCTGTGGGGGAAGTTACTACCTCTGTTTGGCTAAATGGACATGATGTGCTCATCAAACTGCTCCCTAAAAGTTGACATGATGCTCATGCCCCTAGATTAGTGCTATTTGTCATTGGCCAAAGAAACTTCTTTCTGCAAAAGGTGGCAAATAAGGGGAGACTCAAAACTCAAAGTGCTGAGAATACAGGGTTGTTGAGTGCTCAGTGCTAAGTGAGACATATCTAGCATATCTTCCAAGGCCCAGGGAACACTGCTGAAGAGGAGACAGAATGTAAGAGCCAGAACGTAGAGTGGAATAATTTGTGACACTATTCAACAAACGTGAAGTGACCCCTCATAGCAGGTATGAGCTGTCATTACCTCCCCAAGACCGGCACAATATTGAGCCCGTGAAAATGTCACATGGATGGAGGAAGACATCAAATTAGAAAAGGGACTAGTTGGAAAGAAGGATTCAATAGATTGGTGTGAGGGGAACAAAAGAAAGTAATGGGAGGGGATTATGATTACAGTATGTTTATATAAGAAATTACTTGTGTTGATATAGTATAAAATTAGAGTATGCTCATGCATGAAAGTTCTCAATCAAAAGCAAAGAGAAGAAGAGAGAATGTGTTAGAGGTTAGCACTCACAGAAGGGAGGCATTGGGAGGCCCCCATTGCCAACAACGTTAGTCAGGGTACTGGGCAGCATACCTGGTTATAGTGCTGACAGAGAAGTGTGATGGGGGCTGTGTCTCGTGCATGAGGAGTTTCAGGTAAACACTGCTTTGATCTCTTGCCATAGCCACAACTGGATCGGCCTGTCCTTGGTCACATTTATAAAACAGCTTTGGAACAAGCCTACCATAAAAGGAGAGCTGATTTACTTAGAAGAAACATGGAACACACCCATGGTTCACCACCCTCTTCTCCAGGTAACAAACCCAAACCAATGTCTACAACAGCAACCACAAACTAAAGATAGTAATTATTTCTAAAATTTTGACAATGAAAGCACATTACTTCTACTGTATAAAGTTAGTATTTTGCTTATTTTTAAATGATTAGACTTCTCTGGCAGTGAATAACACTTTTGATAGTTAAATGAGCTGAAAACTAGCCCAAAACACTCGGGCACATTTCTCTATAGTCTCTGAATTCTTCCTATTCTTCCCATTTTCATACCATTTATACTTCTACCAATAAAGTGAAGGAAGAGATAAAAATACTGGCAAATACCTTATTAACGATGCTGCAGCAACATGTCGCACCCTAGGGTCCTCATCCCCAAGCAAATAGATAACTACATCATTGAGCACGCGGTCTTGCAGTTTTAAAAGCTTTAGGGAGACAGATAATAAACTCTCTAATCTTTAATTCTTATCATGCTGTCACAATTTTCATGATATAAACTATGACATATATAACATGAGAATTCACAAAAACTTCACCCTACAAGGTCAGCCCTAACACAGTTCTTAGAAAGTAGGGAACAATCTTACAAAATAAACTGCTTACCCCTGTATAATGATGAGCTCCTCGGTGTAAACTTTCTGCTTTTGCCTCCAAAAAGCTCACCAGCCTAACAAAAGAACATATTCAATAGTGAAGCCATTCAGTCACACAGCCAGTGCTCAGTGACAACCCAAAACACAAGGCAGTTCACCTGAGGGCCTGGCGCAAAGCAATGAGAAGGTAACTACAACACAGCTCTTCCTTGAACTGGAGAAAGAAATGTTTGCATGGACATAATTCACATCCTTCTTCAACTCCAGACTCAGGAAGAGAGCATTAGGAAAAGGACTTTTCATCAATGTACAGATCTACTACTTCTAAAGACTAAGTGTTCCACAAATGTGCTCAAAGACCCAGAGGGTGAATACGCTAAAACCCCCGTCCACTGGCCAGCTCTGTGCCCCATCTGTAGTTCTAAGGGTGAGGAGGGAGAAACCCCTGGTTCAGAGGATGTTCTGATGATGGAATAAAATAATTTATACAGTCTTCAATGGCTTTAAAACCCAACAAATTAAGCATTTTTTTTAAAACACTGAAAAATAAAAATATTTCCCTTCTTTCTAAAACAATTTATTTGTAAGCAGAGAGAGAGGAAATGGATGTGCCAGGGCTTCCAGCCACTGCAAACTAACTGCAGACATATGTGAAGCTTTGTGCATTAGGCTTCAGGTGGGGACTAGGGAATGATAACCAGGCCATCGAGCCCTGTAAGCAAGATCTTTAACCAAAGAGCCATCTCTCCAGCCCAAAAAATTACTTCCTTTCTAAAAGAAATTGTTGGAAGAAAACATCTTCAACCAAAACCAACTGTAAGAAAGAAAAAAAAATCAATATTGCAACACATCAAGCAATTTTTTAATTACCACAAATTCTAATCAGCTAACTCCTGTAAACTCAGAATAATGAACATGTTCTTTTTAAACAAACAAAACTGATATCATTTAGATTTTTTAATCATTTATATAACTTTTTTGATGTTTACAACAAAGAAAATAGTAACAAAAAAGAAAAACGTTTACAACAGGGGCTTGCTTCACAAACATGAGGACTTGAGTTCAATTCCCAATACTCACATAAACATGGCAGGTATGGTGGCATGTACCTGCAATCCCAGTGTTTGGAAGGTAAAGACAGAAGGATGGCCATCCAGTGTCAACTAACTGAAGAGCTCCATGCCAACCAGAGGTCCTCTGGCCTCCATATACACAAACATATGCACACGCGTGAACGCACGCACACACACGTATGTGCATATTTACATATACATATATATACACACATATATGTATATATATACACACACAGATTTTTAAAAATTTAAGACAAAGGTAAAAAAAATTCCCACAATCCAGGAAACTTAGCAGAGACTACTACAAAAATCTACTCTGCTACCTACATTTAAAATTTCCAAGTGCAGGCAAAGTTCAAGAAAATGCCACTGCAAAAGAAACACATGTCCTCTATCTGAACTGCTGATGTTTCTGATGGACAGAATGAGTACTCAACAACCATAGCTGGTTACAGCAAGAATCCCTGGATTTTCTTAAATTTGAATTTCTGAATCTTAACTTGATTCGCTTACCTAAAGTCAATCTCTGCAAGAGTTTCCAGCAGCTCTGTCCTCACCAGCCAATAGGAACTATTCTTCAGAGGCAGCACATCGATGAGCAGCTGTAATCCTAAAACACTGTAGCTGCTGCTGCAGAGACTCAGGACACAGTGCTGAAAAACAGGGCCCATGGGAGAATACAACAGATCAACCCACTCTGTAGCCATGTCTTTGGACAGCACTCTTACGCATGTACCTGTTTTGTGATTGTTTTTGTTGTTTTGTTTTTTATAACGGGCATGCTACAGGTTCCCAGAAACATTAAATTCTCATTAAATTCAAGTTTAAAAGTGTATGTGTCACTTTCATGTAACTTTCTTTCTTTCTGCTTCCCATTACTGCCCATTTCACGGCCTTGACTCCCAAGCAGCAATTTGAAGAACACTAATCAGTAGTTTCCAAGGGAAACCATGCAACAGTCCATTCCCACTTGAAAAGAAACCTGAGACCCAGCAGAGGGCAAGAAATCCACAAGGAGCATTCGCAGATGTTCCTGGGCATCTTTATGCAAGAGGGAACAGAGTAGGCCTGTACTGATTCACCTGCAGCCTGATGGCAAGGGGCACCATAGTACATAAGACTGATACACACTAACTCCCCACCAGTAACATGCCTGTGCTATCAGTCCATCTCCTTGGCTCAAGAAAAGACACCATAGACTGAAACTTAGCAAGAAAGAAAAATGGAACTAGGTAAGCATTACTGTCAGGTCATTATTTGTATTCAATAAATAGGATAACTGGTTTTTTGATTTTCACTGGTTAAACATTTCTGTTGTTGACTGGTCAATTATAAGACAACTGATTAGAAAATGTTCCACATGATTTCACTTAAGGAACTGAAGTGATTGCTTTAACAAAATACACAAAAACAGGTTGGTTAAATAATTCCCCTGACTCACTATAGATCAACCCTCTATGATTCCTAAACAGTATTTAAAAAAAAAATTCAACAGATTTGATAGTAATAGCTTGATGTATCTCTAAATATTCCCTTCAAGAGAAGGTATATGGCATATTCTGAAATCCAGGAGCACAATGGCTAGACAGGATACCACTGGCATTCAAAGGATTCCAAAGGGAAGCTAAGCAGCCCTTAATGGCTTTGGAGTTTTTATTAAGGGCTCAGGTCCAGGAAGCTGGATCTGGTTTTAAGGATGAAGTTTTCAAGGCTGTGATAAATGTTTGTATTGTAGAAAACAATACTAAATCCACTGATCACAGGAATGGACCTTGTGCTCACCCTCACAGCTGTACAAGCTAACTTGCAAGTGACAGAAGATTCGTCCTTCAAAGTTTTCTGCAGCAGAGGAATGCAGTCTTCCAGAGAAAATGTATTTCCTAAAAAGAAGAGCAGCCAATAAACATCTTCATGGAAGCATAAACATGTGAGCAATTATTTAGAGAAGCCACCACCAACAAACCTGTCAGAGCTCTGATGGTGCCCAGCCAATCCTCCACACGGAAGTGGGACTTACTGAGGATGGAATAGACAAGGGTCCCACAGAGAATGGCAGTGGCTCCTCTCACCTGTGGGTCCCCGTGATCAATGTAGTTCAAGATGTCTGAGACATACTGCTCCTCTGTGAAGACAAATTGCTCTACCTCAAAAGCTCAATTATCAGAAAGGGGAAAAAAGAATGACATTCCAAATCTGCAAGTGACTTGACTTATAGCAAAAGTTTTTTGGTTTAAGGATTTAGATTCAAGTTGTTGATACCTCCCCAATACAGCAGACTTTCTAGGATGTGAGGTAAAATAAAAACTTCAAGGTTTCATTTAAACATAAGCATTAGAGCCAGGTGTGGTGGCACATGCCTTTAGTTCCAGAACTTGGGTGGCAAGGGGTAAGAGGATCGCCGTGAGTTTGAGGTTACCCTGAGACTACATAGTGAATTCCAGGGCAGCCTTGGCTACAGTGAGACCCTATTCGAGAGAAAAAAAAAGTAAGCATTAGAAAAATTCAATCTGGAAATCAAGCTAGAGTTGAGGGGGAAACCTCCCTGTTAACCAGCTGATAGAAACCTGGAAAAAGCTACAGCTGCATACAGCCCTATGGGAAAGAGAAGGCATCAATGGTGGTAAACAGCAATGGACCTGGCAAGTCTTATGATTGGCCAACTAGGGCAAATGTGACAACTGGTACAATAGTGGTATGTCTATTGTGGGGAAACTAACTGCTCTCTAATTGGACTGGAGACCTGCTCCATGGGAGAGAATAAGTGCCTGGTACTGAAGACCTAGTCAAAGCCTATGATAGGGGAGGTCATGAGCCCTAGGGAATAATTGCATGCTCCTCTCTGGCTAAATGCATATATTATGCCCACCAATGGCCTTGTAAGCACTTTTTAATGTGTATTCCCATATACTAATGCTACTCTTACTTTTGGCTAGAGAAACTTCTATTTCCAGATGGCAATGACCACCAGGATGACTTGAAAGGCACCATAGTTCTAAGAAGTGACAATGGAGTGTTCAAAACTGAGACATCTCTATCACACCTTCCAAGGCTCAGGGTCCACTGTGAAGAGGGGGTGGAAAGAATTTAAGAGCCAAAGGAAGGGTAGGACTGCTTACAATCTAATCTTCCAAACACAAAATGGCCTTGATATTCACAACTTCATAATGCCCAACACTTCCTACACAAGACATTCATAATAGGAGGAAAAGATGATGACATCAAACAAAATAGAGACTATTAGGGAGAGTAGATATAATGGAGGGTGGACTTGGGGGGGGAGAATGGGAGTGGGAAGGGAATTATCATGGTTTATTGTCTATAATTATGGAAGTTATCAATAAAAAAGGTTTTTAAAAAAGACAAAAAAATTTAAAGAAAAACCTCACTCTATTTGCCTAATATGAATTCAAAGGCACAAGTGTGCCCTTTTACCCAAGGCAGGAAGGTGGAAGACAACTTGTGCTCCATGACAACTCTGACAGAAGACAGGATCTGTCTGGCTTGGGCATCACTTACTTCTAACATAAATATTCAGCCAAATGAGTGTGACTAGCCAAGCGTGGTGGCGCACGCCTTTAATCCCAGCACTCGGGAAGCAGAGGTAGGAGGATCACCATGAGTTCAAGGCCACCCTGAGACTACAGAGTGAATTCCAGGTCAGCCTGGGCTAGAGCGAGACCCTACCTTGAAAAACCAAAAAAAAAGAGTCAAAATGAATGTGACTTGGGACAATGTTTATGAAGCAGTTTGTGATTAGGGAATCAATTCAGTATGTGTATGGTGGCTATTATATTATAGTTCATGTTTTATGTGTTCTCACTACAAATACAGCATCTAAGAAGGAGCCCATGAGATTAAGAACATTACCATCTACGTGTTGGTGGAGAGCTCCAACACAGCTCAAATGTACAAGTTAACTGAAAACACTCACTGCTCTAAAACAAAAAAGCCACGAGATAGCTTCTTAAAGAATGATTTAAACTGAGTGAAAAAAAGTGAACTTAGAACGTACCAGGATATTGCATGGTGTCAAGAGGTACTTTATACAGCTTGCTGAAGAAAGATTCTGGATGAAGAGCCACGGCTGCTCCAACACAGCTGAGGGCAAGGGCCTTCACACTGACCCTCACATCCCTGTCCGGAACCAAGGCTGCAAAGAAACCACCCATGTCCCCTTCAGCCTTTTCCAATAAGCAAAACCCACCCCTCTCATTTCCTCCCTCTTTCTACTAGTCAATGGAAAGCAAAGTTCACCCCCAAAACAAGCTGATCAAAGGCCACTAAGTTGACCTCTGAAACCTCAAATATTTCTTCAACTCTGCACCCGCCCTCCTATGCTTACCTTTTTTCTCCCCTGTTAGCAAAAATGAAGCAGATAGAAGGCGGACACAATGGACTAGAGGAGCAGAATCATCATCAGTCATTTGTCCTATGTCCCCTTTGATGCGGCAAGGCTAGAACAGAACAGCGGACCTTTGTCTGTCTTTCATTCAAATCCATTCATTCGTTCAGTCAACAAAAGGAGCAATAATGGGGTACTGGGAACAGAGACGCCCACATTTGGCCATTTACACACCTGTCCTCAAAGAGACCACAGCTGAGCAGAACCTGACAAGTCAAAACCTTATGACACAGTTCACAGGGCTGTGGCTCCGTAGGAGGAGTGGACTGGACATAGGAAATGAAACCAGGCATTCAGGGCCAGAGAGATGACTCAGCAGTTAAGATGCTTGCCTGCAAAGCCTAATGACTTGGGTTCAATTTCCCAGGAACCAAGTAAAGGCAGATGCACAAGGTGGCGCAAGCGTCTAGAGTTCATTGGCAATAACTGAAGGCCCAGGCATGCCCATTCTCTCCACCCCTCCCCCCGCCCCAAATAAATAATCTTAAACCAGGTACTGAGTAAAGGCTGCACAGACTGGGAAACCATAAGTGATCTTCAACTGGACAAGCAGAAGATACCCATGCAAAGGGAAAATCCAGGGAAGTGCAAAGATGGAAGGAAGTCAACAGGACACTGAAAAGATGCTATTCTGACTGAGGGGGTCAACTACAAAACATAGTCCTTGACCTCAATGCATATTGCTGTAAAGACGGCACACTTGCATGCAAAAGGCAAACAATACAGAGAGAGATATTTGAAGAGTCAATGAAATAAGAACAAGAGCTGTGGCAGGGCCATGCACAAGCATCAAATGAATGACCCAGAGTTGAGGCAGAGCTCAGCACAGGGCACATCTATCAGGACAGGGACTCTCAGAGGTGGCAGAACTCAGGAAATACTTAAGAGTATGAGTATGGGTATTTCTGTAGAAAAAAAGGGAGGCTTGGAGGAAGTTTAGTATTTCTTGGAGAAAGAAATAAACCCAGAGATAAGACAGCAATACTGAGGGGGACAGAAGCCAGAGTGATTTCAAACACATGCTATCTCTTACATACAAAACTCACCTTGTTTTCTGGATCACCTGGTTCAGCAGTTTCGTCCCTTGACACAAACTTATCTATACTGCTGTCAGAAGCCTGCCTGCTATGACCCATTCTTTCCAATAAATGTGCCTGTTGAAGGGCTTTAAAAACAAAAATTGAGATTTTTGTGACAAGTTTCCAATTAAAATGTGTGTATATTTACACAAAGATAACATGAAAGTATAGGATTTAAGTCAAGAAAATGTATGATCATATCAAAATTGTCATTCTTTCAACTGCTATTTACAACTCAAAACATAAGATATTAAAATTATTCCTGAAAGTGAAGATAAAATTAAGGTGTCCATTGGGTATAATGGCACATGCCTTTCATCATAGCACTTGGGAGGCCAAAGTGGGAGGATTTCTGTGAGTTTGAGGCCAGACTAAGACTACATAGTGAATTCCAGGGCAGCCTGGGCTAGAGCGAGATCCTACCTCAAAAAAAAAAAAAAAAAAAAGATGTCCAAGACTGAAGACATGATTAGCTCCTAAAGTCAACTTACCCAGAGAAGAGTTTCTGAAAGCATTTGAGGCTCCACTAGGAAGAATGCCTCCAACTTCCTCATCTTCCTCATGTGGCTGTTCAATCTGCATGTTCAAATACTGGCTGTCAGCACCATCTAACACCTGAACGGATCAACAGGGACTGTGAGCATTCACAGTGTGATTGTCCAGCCTTCCAACACGGAAAGGCAAAAGCTATAAACACCACCGAGCATATTATACACATAGAATACCAACATCATTTACTCTAGGCAATACATAAATGCGTGTATAGAAACTGTCAAGACCTTTTTTTCTTTTTAAAAATTTTTCATGTGAGTATGATGTGCATGTATGTGTGCAAGTGCACATGGAGGCCCAATGTCAATGTCAAGTGACCTTTTTCAATCTCTCTCTACCTTATTTAGTGAGACCTTTCATTGAGAAGAGTTCACCTGTGTGGCTAATCTAGCCAATCAAGTTGCCCTGGAGCTTGATTCACTTGTCTATCTCTGGGCCTCCACACCCAGCTGGGGATTCAAACTCAAGCTCTCACCCTTGCCATCATGGGCCATCTCCCTAGCCTACGAGCTTACTGAAGACATGTCACTTACTACACTACGGAAAGCTCGGTTATGGAATGCTATCCTCTTGGTATGACATGGCCATCGCCCTCTTGAACTTGCAGCAGTTGTTAGTACCCACAAGATCGTCCATGCCACTGGCCCATTAACATTCCATCATGTGGGTAGGAGGGATTCACAAGGCCCCAGTCTTCCCAGAGGATTATGAGCTGTTAATGTTTGCTGGGAAAAGAGTTTCTTCAGTGCTGTAGACCAGTAAGCTGCCTATCCTTCTGAAGGTAACCCTTCACCTATGCTCCTATAAAGTAAACCCCAGTTAAACTTACTGGTTTCCCAAACTAGACTTGAATGGATTTGCTCTGTCATTGGTGTCTTGAGAATAGACATTAGTTCATCTTCCCAAGGAAAGTTCAAAAAGTCATCTTTAATAGCACTAAAAACTCTAAAGAAAGTTGTTTGGAAATTTTATTTTTTTATATAAAATAGGAAAATATCTCTTTGTAAAATTATAGGATGTTGAAAATGAAGATAAGGATTTTTGACAGGTCCTAACAATATTAATAACTATCTCCACTAAATTTTGGCAATAATATTTCATATGATTACCCAACTGGGTAATGATTCCATAGTGCAAAATGTTTCATATTCATTTGAAACTTTCTGTGCAATTTACCAGAAAAACAGAGCAAAAGACTATCAAAGAACTCACAAATTATTGTTGAAAGAATTCTACTATTATATCAAAAATATATTCCATGCTGAAGAGATGGCTCAGTGGTAAAAGGCTCTTATGAACATCCAGGAAAGAGTTCAGGAAGACAACAGACCTGTATGCAAAAGCCTGGGGCAGCCTCTGCCCACTTACAATTTCAGAGCTGTCAGAAGGGGTCACAGCTGAATCAGGCCCTTCAGTGGTGGTCTGAGAACTGTCACTAATGGGTGAAGAGGCCTGAGTCCCATCGTTTAGGTCCATGGCAGGATCAGATGGGACAGCACTGATCTGGCTGGAGCTGTGGCTCAAGATGTCCTCCTCATCACCGTCAGTGGCAGCACTGGTCAAGTCACAGCCTGACAGATCCACAGAGTCTGCTTGAAGTGTATGCTGGGACCGTGGCTGTTCAGTAATGATGTCATGACCCACAGATCCAGGAGTGGAGACGCCTGAAGATGCAGCCAGCTCTCCCCCAATCTCACCCTTCACAGAGGCTGAACACAGAAAAACTCATTTGTCAAATGGCCAGAAGAAATATCAGCAAGGGAACCAAAGGTGTGAAAAACGACCCAAAAAAAAAAAAAAAAAAAAAAAA
>PVHP010008596.1:11558-52879 GCA_004024765.1 Zapus hudsonius | reverse complement strand
AAGGGAAGGGAAGGGAAGGGAAGGGAAGGGAAGGGAAGGGACAGAAAACGAGACTGAATGCATCAGGGCCTCCCTCCAGCCACTACAAACGAACTCCAGATGCATACACTACTTTGTGCATCTGGCTTTACATGGGTACTGGGGAATTGAACCTGGGTCGTTAGGCTTTGTAGGCAAGTGACTTAACCACTGAGCACTCTCTTTAGCCCAACATAAGACATTCTTAAAAAGTGACTTTAGACCCTAAGTAAAGATTATCAAAAGTGGTTTACAAGCTGGGCATGGTGGCACATGCTGGAGGCAGAGGTAGGAGGATCGTCACGAGTTCAAGGCCACCCTGAGACTAGATAGTGAATTCTAGGTCAGCCTGGGCTAGAGTGAGACCCTGCCTCGAAAAACAAAACCAAAGTCCGAAACAAAAACAATACCAAAAACAAAATAAGAAAAAATTGGTTTATATTTCTTCTGTGCTCTCTGAGTATTTCCCAACTCTAATATATTTCAAGTGTATTAGAAAGGTAAGGAATGGAGAAAGGCTACCAACACAGGAAAAGGTCTCATCCAAATGCCTGATCCTTTGAAAAAGGGAATTACATTAAGGACCACCCAGGTGCTCTAAAATTAATCCGTGTCACCACGACAGAAGTCAGTCTCTCCAGAAATTAATAAATAAGAAGCCATGGGTTTCACAAATAACCCTGCAGTAAGGCCAAGGGGAGCTCCATGGAAAAAGGTGTTTGGGCTGATGCCTAGTGGCTCAAGTTAAGAAATCTGGTCTAGAGGATTAAAAAAAAAAAAAGAATCCTGTATGAAAACAAGAGGGACTTTTTTTCCTCCTAAAGAGACTAGTGTAAAGTTAGGCAGGGTTTAAGTTCCAGTCCCTTTTTAGCTCCCTGTCACTATAACCAGCTCAATATTGTAAAGATGTGTAGTCTTCCCAAGTGAACTTATAAATTCAAGTACACACAATTATTTCCTACTATAGAAACATATGTGTACATAGTGTTTGTGCATAGGTAAAAGCTGGTAAGAATATGTGCACGTTAATGTGCTTCTGCATAAGAGCCTGAAGGATTATACATTATCCTGATAACATATGTAACAATCACTGAATATGATTGTGACTAAGTTTTATAAACAAAACACCTTAACATAGACATTAAATGTACTGAAAGATATAAAAATGACTTCAAGTTCATATGCAAGAATGAATGCAAAAGAGTAGCCCCAAACTTTGAATTAGCTGAATTAGCTGCAATAAAGCCAAGTTCAAAAATGAATTACCACAATGATCAAAATCCAACCAAGAGCCTGATGAATACATCAGCGTGGAAAACATGGCCCAACAACAGCTCTAGCATTTGCAGTGTGCAGGATTTTTTTTTTTTTTTTGAAGTGATGAAAATTGAACCCAGTGCCTGGCACAAGTAATTGTGGAAAATTAATAATGACAAAAGTGGTAGAAAAACTGTAAGGAAAATAGCAAGAGGATAACTTCTGATGTGCTGGCAAAATAGCTGTGTATCTGTAAAAACATCAGTGTGACTTAGTTCATGGGTTACCTGCTCCGTGCCCTGGAAGAGCTGAGCTGAGCACATGGGAATACATGGCACAAAGCAGCAACAGAACAAGGCAAGAGTACAGCTGCCAAAGTACAAGGTGGGGCATTTAGGGAACCCAAAAAAGAAGTGTCAGTGAACCTGAGATACTTCTACACGACACCCCAAGGCCCATGGGCAGGGTGAGCTCTGCCTTCCCCTGGGAGTACCTCGCTTAGACTAGACGGGTGCTTCAAAAGGCTTCGGAAGTGGCTATGGGCTGACAGAGCAGAGACCATCCTCTCTTGTTGACCACTGCAGAGAGAAAAGCCAGAAGAGACTCCTAATGTCTCTTCTCCAATAGTGAGCAGCTGACTTCACTAGGGTCACCTGTGAGCCTCCCAGAACACCTGGGGACACAAAGAGGAGAGGCAGAAGCATTTAAACAGCACCTTGTCTCTGGGGATGAGGTAACTTTACCTCATGGCTGTGGTGGTGCAGGCCTGTAATCCCAGCACTTGGGAGGTGAAGGTGTAAAGAGCAGTTCAAGGCCAGCCTCCATACAGACATAGGGAGTTTGAGGCCAACCTGGACATTAAGAGACCTTGTCTCAAACAAAACAACAACAGCAAAAAATAACTACCTTGATTTTTTTTAAATGAGAAACATTCAGATCAAGACACAATGACACAATTTTACTCTCATCTACCAAATTCTAACATTTCTTATAGCAAAAAAAAACAAGTCTTTTATACTTTCCATGTTCTTACACACTGGAGAACATAGTAAACTTAAAAAAAAAAAGTCGGAACACTAAGTAGTTTCTGGCTGCTCACGTTTTCTCTACCCTACTAAGTGATCTTATTAACCGATACACCCTTCCAACCAATGGACACTGAACACACAAGAGCAATTAAGTGTTCAGACTTTGAAGGCCTAGTCCTAAGGAATATGTAGCTAGCCTTTCTCCACGAATGACAGAGATCTCCTCTCCTAATCAAAGGGGAGCTGACTGTCCTATTCCCATACATGAGGTTGGGAAAAAGGAACTTAACTTTTAAAAACAATGCAATATATTCTGTTCTAGGAAAAAAAAAACTATGTTATTTATTTATTTTTCATTTGAGGTAGGGTCTAGCCCAGGCTGACCTGAAATTCACTGTGTAGTCTCAGGTGGCCTCGAACTCAGAACAATCCTCCTACCTCTGCCTCCCTGGGACTAAAGGCGTGCTCTTAATACAATCCTGGGGGTGCAACTGATGATTTTACTTGTAAATGACAGCTTACAAACATTCGCTAACACATTTCCTTGTGTTCTGAGGAAACAAATTTTACTGATGTTTGTGGTCTTTGTATTTATGAGAGTATTTTTTCAGAATATCATTTTAGAAGACTACAAGCCAGTTGTTAAGGTAACTTTTTACAAAAAAGGAGGAGGAATAATTATTCGCAGCCTCTTTCTGACCCTTCTCCATTCAGCAGCTGGTTTGTGACCAGCCATGTAGCCTCTGAGCAGAATCCAGGACAATGGGGCTACTACTACCTGTTCCTTTCATTGTGTGTGTGCCTGTGTGCACATGCTTCTCAGTACACATGCTTCTTCCAACCCTCCAAGCCCCAGCCTCTCCTCAGTACCTTCCCCAAGTGTCTCCTGCAGTCACTCCAGGTCCAGCCTAGAGTGCAAGAGTCACTTCTGCTCTGCTTCTCAGGCTTTCTCTCAAAGAAGCCAGAAATGAGAAGGGTGGCCAGAAAATTTAGTACAAGCTAGTACATCTGATTTCTTTCCTAGACATGTTGTTGGAGAAAGACTTTCAGACTGATTTCACCCCCAAGATGAGTTCTCACCTCAAGAATACTTCTGAATGGCCTACTTGGATTTTTTAATTCGATGAAAAGAGTTACACTTAAATAAGTAACATGCTTTATAAGTTGGTAAAGCATTCTTTAATCTTTATATTTAAGTACTTTTAGGATGTTTTTATGTGTGAGTTTTGGAGGCCTATTCATTAATGCTAACATTTCCTAAGGAAATAAATGGTAATGACTAGGATACTTAATTAACATTTTGCCTTTTGAGATTTTCTGAAACAAAATAAAGTCCCACTGAATCTTGATCCTTGATCCTATCTTGCAAATGAGAAAGCTAGGGGTCAGAGGTTAAGTACTGCGCGCTATGGTGACGCAGAGCAGCTGAGCTGAGCTCTTACCACAGAACATCCTATCTTCAATCACCCATTTCCCACCTTCCCACTCAGTTCTGTGGGATAATTTCACATGACAGCACCAGCGAGGTCAAGAAAAGATATGAGCACTGTCACCCACTATAATTTTATGTAGAGGAGGTTTAAAATATTAAAAAGAAAAAAGGAAAATAAGCAGATGGCATAATCTCACTACTCACCTGGGAAATAGAACATCACAAGTATTTGCACACTCCTCCTCAATCACATCTCTGAAGGCATTCATTACCTTGAATTTGCTATCTTTCTGTACATCTAATTTTTTATTATACATCTATATTTCTAATGCAGTATACAATACTTATGTTGTTAGCTTATATATATCTTTTATATTTTATATATACTTTTATAAAACTCAGTATACTTGTGCGACTGATCAAAGTTGATAATGTTGTTCATTTTCACTCATTTATAACATTGTACTTCATAAATATACTACAATTTATTTACCTGCCTTTATATAAATGTATTTTCCTTTCATAAATAGTGATACGACCATCACCATCTTCGCTCATGTCTCCTTGTTTAAGAGTATACTTGGGCTGGGGATATAGCTCACTTGGTAAAGTGCTCATCATGTAAGCATAAAGACCAGAACTCAGCACTCACTTAAAAGCTGCATGTGGTAGTGTGCACTGGTGATCCCAGCCCCGGGAGGAGGAGACAAGTGGATTCCTGGGGCCTGGCCTGCTTGGAGAAGCTCCATGCCAGTGAGAGGCCCTGTCTCCCTGTCCTATGGCAGCACACACAGACACCCACAGACACACAAAGACACACATACAAGCACGAGGAGTAGATGTAAGCCTGCATTGTGAGATCACATATTCTTCAAATTATCAACAGTTCCACATCTACAACAAAGGGTATTGCCAGACTTAAAAAAATTATCATTCTAATAATTATAAAAGAATATTCATTGTGATTTAAAAATACATTTCCTAATTACTTCACATCTAACATGTCTACCACATATATTCACGTTTTAGATCATAAAAGAAACATGCTTCTCTATCCAACATCACTTTCCTCTAACACTAGAGAGAGGGCTCCAATGGTTAAGGCGTTTGCCTGCAAAGCCTAACAGCCTAGGTTCCATTTCCCAGTACCTACATAAGCCAGATGCACAAAGTGGCACATGAATCTGGAGTTCATTTGAAGCTGCTAGAAGCCCTGACACACCCATTCTCTCTCCCTCTCTTTCTCTCTAATGACCAGGCATGGTGGCCCATGCCTTTAATCCTGCACTTGGGTGGATCATGTGAGTTCAAGGCCAGCCTGGGACTACAGAGTGATTTTCAGGTCAGTCTGGGCTAAATGAGACCCTACCTCAACAAAGTAAACAACAACAAAAAAGTACCTTTTCCAAAATTATCCTCATAGTCTTTAAAGAAATACCTGTCTTTTTGAAAATAGAAAGTTTATTTAACCCTAAAATTTATAACAAAAATCCTCATAAGCTAAGTCTTCTACCTATTCCTCCAAACCAACCCCCAATGATAGATGATTTTTCAATATAGGATTACCTTTAGATCCTTGATAGACATGTCAAACTGCACTCTACTGAATTGTATCCATTTATTGAAGTATTTTTCTTGACTTTCTTTAATACATGCACAACAGTCTGTGGATTGTCTAGTGACAAGACTACAGGGTGAACAGTATATGATATTTTCCCAACATTCACAAGTCATTTACAAATGCCAAACTATTTCCCCATTCTGACGTATGCTGTAGTTACTAAGAACAGAAATCAAATCTTCACATAGGTCTCTTTGAACTTGACTTTTTCTTGGCCCATTATTATCCTCTTTCTGGCTTCCAAATATCTGACATTTGGCCTACTAGTATCTTATTTGTTTGGCTAAATTCCTGGCTCCAGCCTCCCTGGCTTGCCCAGTGTTGTTGGCATGACAACTATGCCAACAATATTGAACTCACAAGTAGGTTTCCAACAGATCTTTAGAATGGAATATGACCTGAATTCTTTTCATTATCATGTGTGTGTTCTAAGTATAACTACTCATGTCTTCAACTACCATATCTAAAATAGATGTAGGCCAAAAGCACAGATGGAACTCATGGGAACCTGTACCCACTCTCCCAGCTAGCAGGCAAGAGGGCTTAGCCCTTATGGAGAAGAACATGTCAGCAGTATTCCTCCTAGCTCACCCCAGGGACGCCTTTAGCTGTCCAAAAAAGCCAGTAGACCATGCTTGACCAGTGCTCCACCAGGCTCAGGCCACCTCACATTTCCGTGTCTTGTAATACTTGCTGGACTCCCAATCTCCACTTCTTCCCAGAGCCTCATGCTGATCAAGCTTAGTGTAAAACAATCTAACCATCTGCTGGAAGGGCTCACTGTTGCTTCTCCGTGCTTTTACTGTTTCACAATGTCACTCTATTCCAAACCTTCCTACATTCTCACAAGACATTCAAGTTTCTAGTTGGGGGAAACTTATACTTTCCATCATTAATCATGTAATGTTTTCACTGTATCTTTTATTTTTCCCTTTCACTCACACAAACATGCTTAATCAAGTGAGTAATGAAACACGTGCGTGAAAGATGGGTATGGTGGTGCACAACTACAATCACAGGACTTGGGAGGATAAGGCAGGAGGTTCCTAAATCTCAAACCAGTTCATACTATTTGGACTTGGAGAGAAAAAAATTATAGCCCTATAAGGTCTAGAGTGGCCATGAACTTACTAGTAGACAAAAAGTTCTTGGGCAATGAAGCATCTAATTTAGCTATTCAAAAGACACATGGTCATGGCCAATTCAGTCAGTGAAAAAGAATTAAAACAACTGATGCAGAAAAACAACTTTACCCAAATTGTAAGAATTTTATCAAGCAAACAGCAACAATCTAGTCCGAGGTATCAGAGAACAGGATGCTTGTCTTTCTAGGACCTGCTTCGTGGTTTTCAGGGTTGAAGGCTGTGGGCTTGTCACAGCGACAATTTGCAAGTGTAATCCACTGGTTGGAAAGAGTTGAATAAGGGTACACACAAAAATGTACTGACACAAAAATGCTATGTACAAAGTAAAGATGTTTACCAAAGTCACAGTAAGATTCAGGTCATACAAGTTTTAATTAAAACAAACAAAAAAAGAAGAACCAATTCAGAAATAAAAAGTAAAGCAATCTGATTAGTAGAAAACCTAATAAAAACATCCGTTAACAAAAAAAAAATAAACATATGATGACTTAATTCTTTAAAGGTATAAAGACAAAAACATCAAAATGAATCAGTAAGACTGATTAAGAGAAAACCCAAATAATATAGAAATGAAAAGTTAAATAACCACAGATAAATAAATAGATAAATATGCTGGCTTTCTTAATAAATGCTATGACAAGTTACCTAATATTTCTAGGCTGCATTTCCCCATATGTAAAATATATTGATCTCATTTGGAGTAAATAAGACAATTCCTCCCAAATATTAAGTAAGTTTGTAGCACACATAAACCCAACTAGATGTTAACTGTTGACTTCATTCTTATAACCAATATAAACACAAGTCTTCATGCAATGACCTGGGTAAACAGTCTTATTATCTGTAATAGCACGAACACTAACATAAGGAACAGAAACATTAACAAGTGGGACAACACCAGATGAGACTAATACTTAGCTACAAGAGTGATCATGAGTCAGGGACAGGCAGGATCATGGCTACCAATATCAAACTTTTTAGGAATCAGAAAATTCTCATGGCACTTAAGCTTCTCTAAGTTAGAGAAAGGAAAAAATGTGCCCTAGTTTACTTTATTATTTGTCTTGTGCATTTAGTCCAATGCCGACACCTAACTTCCACATATAGTAAGAGAGAGTTTTTATTTAGCTTATCTGCATTGTTAAAAGGACCTATGTTATGGCTTATATTTTAAGTCATTCTTAATTTTTGTCATGGTGTTGAGGTGATGGAACCCAAAGCCTAATATTTGCTAAGCAAGCCCTATACTACTGAGCTACTTTCCCAGCTTTAAGGTTAATTTTCTAAAAAAAATTTAAAATATTAACCATATATGAGATATTTCATTAAAATTGAAAAGAAAGTTTTATAATAAATCAAGAAAGCACACACAGACTTGAAGTAGGGAAAAGATACAGAATTACAGACTGAAACAATCAAATATTTATGCATCAAGCTCAGCTGGTTTTATCAATGAGAGAGGTATTTTTAAATTAATTTAAATTTTTATTTAAAATACAACTCTCACGTTACATACAAATTTTTCTACAGCTTCCCTTCTCCAACCTGGTTATAAAGTACCTGAAATATGGCTAGGTCAACTGGTGTCATTAGTTTTCATGTGATGATTTCCAACTATTCAAATTTAAATAACCGAATAACTGAATAGCTATCAACTAGGTCATATAACTATAGAAGGTGGAAAAAAATGGAAGCTTCATTTGGTATTTTCATGCTACTAAGAAAATAATGGATTTTACTTATATAAGAAACATCTTCATTAAAAACATTATTAAATTTAACATTATATGAAAACAATAGTCAATGTTCAAGAGTTGCAGTTTCTCTCTAGGAATGCAACAACATCAATACAATACAGTAGCTATCCCTGAAGAAACACTGTGAATCATCAGGTTTCAGCTAACATGAAGCTAAAACACTGTGGACCATTATTATTAAAGACAAGCAGGAACTAGACATAACAACAGCTATAACCATTATTACTTGCTACATCCTTAACAATAATATGAGAAAAGAAGTAAGATATAACTCTCCGGTAAAAGGAAAACTTTGTAACCTACCATCTTTTATAAACAGAAAACCATTCAGTTGAAACTATTAAACTTAAGAGGAAGACTACTGAAGCTGTTAGGTTTTTTTCCTCTTTTTTTGAACATAAATATTTACAGGGCAACTTGATGGGTACAATTTATACACTTAGCCAAACAAAAGTGATAGCTTCCCTGCTAAGGTCTATCAATTTTCCAGCCACAGGCTTTTGACTAGGTATTCAGATCAGGCATGAATTCGGTAAAATGGTGTGGGCTTCCAATCCAGTTGGAGAGCAGATAGTTTCCCCCTATCATTTATGCCACTATTACACCAGTGGGTGGGGCATCTTGCCTGGCTGGTCAGCTTTCTATCTTAGAGGGTCCACTGCTGAAAGCTGTTACTTATTTGTTGATTAAAGTTAATTTTCTTTAAGTAGTAATTCTGATAAATAATTCAAAAATTCTTAAGTAAGTATATTTGAAGTATTACAGAAGTAGCACAAAGTATTAGGGCCACATACTATTGAGATACCTTTTGAAATAAAACAAGTCAAATTTGCTGTTAAAACCCTTTAACCGTTTCTTGCTTCCAGGTTACTTCACTTGAATAGAATTCTCTCTCTCTCTCTTTCTCTCTCTCTCTCTCTCTCTCTCTCTCTCTCTCTCTCTCTCTCTCTCTCTCTCTCTCTCTCTCTCTCTCTCTCTCTCTCTCTCTTTGACATACACACACACATACACACACACACTATTTCATTCAACTCACAACAATTACTGATACTGACTTTCTACTGGCCTAGCAACCAACCATGGTAAAACTAAAATCTGTTCAGAAAAAGGCTAATTAATATTTATTATTTTCCTTATGCTGTGAAAACAGAAATATCATGTTTCCTCTCAGAATATGTCCCTGAACTTTTAAAGGTTTAACCATATGGAAGAGATCAAAAAAGAACATATGAAAATGCTAAGGATTTGGAATTCTAATTCAATTTCCCCTCACATTTTAATAAAAGCCTGCAGCAAACATTTATTTTTAGAGATATTTTCAGTGGAGAAACTGAACAAAAGGCTATTGTGTATTAAATACAGTGAGGTCTCTGGTCCCATCTACACCAGCTTTGCAAGCATCAGGTTGGAATTAAATGATTTTAAACTTGAAATCAACTATTTCCAGACTACAAAATCTATTCCATACTTATCAGTACATACAAGTTCTCTGAGTGAGTTATAGCTGAGTTCAAATGTGAAATCTGCATTTTCAAGCGCCAATGAAAGAACTTTCCCTTCGACTCTCACTACTTAATATTGAACTGTTCAAGAATGCTATATAATGTTTTCATTTCCTCTTCCAGCAGAAACATTTTCATCTGTATCTGATACATTTATTGGCTCCATTATTTCTGATGAAAAACATATGGGTGTCAGTTCTATCTCTCTCCATTATCTTCTTATTAAGTAGGAATTATGACCTTTTCTCTAAGTTAACAAAGTAAAAAGGACAGTTCACAGTCCTGCCCCAATCACTATGAACATCTGTCTTACTTTGTGATTAGTGGCCTAAGAGGGACCTGTAAAAATGCAAAAGGAAAGGAAATTGTCTTTGATTAGTAGTGTGGTTGTTTCAACATACTGCTCACATAGTTCTAGAATGCTTCCATTCAAAGGCAGTTAAAAAAAGAAACCAAAAAAGGTGAGTTAGTTCCCTTCCTTTGAATCTGAGCCACTGTTAGTGAGTTGCTTCTCACAAACAGAAGGTGGCAGGAGCGAAGCTGCTGTCTAAGAAGAGTAGGTTATAAGAGGTATAGTTCCCTCCTGCTCTCCCTAGTGGGGTGCCCTGTTAGTTAGCCTGGTGTGGCTGGGATTAAGTCCTCATAGAAACAACTTAAGGGGAGGAATTCCTTATTTTAGCTCATAGTTTGAGAGATTTCATTCCATAGTCTTTGGCTTCTCTGATTCTGGACCCATGGTGAGACAGACTATCATGGCAGTGGGAATGCATGGAGAAGGCTGCTCACCTCACATTAAGAAGAAGAGAGACAGAAAGAAGAATGGGTTGGGACAAGATTCACCCTTCAAAGACAAACCTTCAGTGATGCACATCTTCCAGCATGGCCCCACCTACTCAAGTTTTCACAACCTCCCAAAACATCACTACCAGCTGGGGACCAGGCAATTTGCAAATAATGTGCAAGTGACACTGAATGTGCAAACCACAATATATAGTCACTTGTAAAGCCTCGCCACATGCCGGGAAGAAGCCAAATAGCCATACAGAAAGGTCTCAGTTCTGCAGCATCAACCTTTGATTTGAGTAAAAGACCTTTCTTTAAGACTCTAGCACCCAGGATTTGAGCTCCGTCAGCAAACAACACCATAACACAGGAACACTGTCCTCACAGGACCAATATTTAAAGTGCAGATGTGTAAGAAATAAGTGTCCTATATTTTAAGACATTCAGCTTTAAGGGGTTTATAATACAGTAGCAGGTAATTGGAACATGTATATTATTCTATCCAAATTTAGCTAGATTATCCTTTTTCATTTCAAAATTATAAACAAACAACAAAAGCCTATGTTGACACACATATCTGGTCTCAGTCAGCATTCTCAAGCAAGCCTTCATTGCCCTAAGCTGCCAGATGCCCTTTCTTAGGTTCTTTCCCTCTCCTAATACCAGCTCCCCCTACCTCCTACTTCACCCTGTCTTAAACTCACTGCTAGCTTTGAAAGTTGTTTTTATTAAATACCCTGGCTTATGAAACTTGCTACTGCTTACACATGCTCCATGGTTTTAAATCAACGAACAAGTGAAATTTGCCTGAAGGTTATTTTATGACTCTGAAATTGCCAATCAGTTCAAGATGTTCTGAAGGAGCCAGTCAAGTTGTTATCAGTCAAACCAACTGACCTGTCAAACATCTGTTTCTTCTGAGGGATACTAGGTGAAGAAATAGCCTAATAACTGAAATAAAATTTTTCTTCATGAAACACAAGCCTGACAAGTCAGCTTAAAATACTGATAAAATACTGACCTAATCAAGGGAGAATTTTCCATGACATAAAGAATTTTTACCTCATTCTATTCTGACTGGGATAGCAGCCTCTCATAACATAATGACAACTTTAGAATTCATTTTTTTTTGTCATTTTATATAGTTATGTTAGTAGTTAAGTTATAGTAATCAAATGTATATCATATACTTTTATTTAATATTCTATCCTTCAAGTTTTGGATAAATGGAGAATCAACAGTCTTCCTAGAAAACAACTGAATGCACCTCTTCTATTTCTACCATTAAGAACTGTAAGTAACTAAGACAATTGGTTTAAATCATTTGGAAAGCCTGAGGCTCAGCAAGGTTAACTCAACTGGCCAGAGGCAGCTGGTATCACGGCACTGCAACTAGTTAGTGGCAAAACTGAGTGAAGAGTGTTGGACACTAACACATATTTCTGCAAGAGAGTGGAAAAATGTTTTGGCAAATTTTTTAAGACCCACAAGATCCAAGCAAACCAGAAGTTGTTCTAGAGCAATAGCCTTGACCTATTCTCTTAAAACTAAAGAGAATCTCTATCCTAAGCAGTCACTGAATAAATAGTTCTATAACTGACAATGACCATACTGTTCAGAATCTGAAGGTACAGTGGGATACAGCTTTCCAAGGTATGCCCTCGTTCTTATGATGAACCTGAGTGCTTAGGGTAGCACTAAGCACATCAAATAATAAAATTGCACATGAGGGGCAAGAATCAAGAAAATAGTTAACATTAAGGATACGAGGAACGATGTGCAGAAAAATTAATAGCAAATAATCAACTACTATAGTGAAGCAATACTGTTTAAAACAAGGACAGAGGGTCACCAGTGACTTAGGCAGTGCCTGTGTGTTTAGACTAGAGTGACAACTGACCCACAACACAATGACAAACATACTAAACTAAGGAAAAGGTATGCCATTCTCTTTAAAAATGTCACAAGTGGCATGTTAAATAGCCCCCAAGAATGGGGTTGCCATAGTATCCAGCAGCACCCTACCCAGCACATTTCCTGGGGGCACCTCCTCTAGCTCTTCCAGTTCCTTTCCCATCAGAAGATATAGGTTTTCCAGGGAACAGCATGCCATGTGGGGCACCGGGGGGAGGTCCTTGAGTGGAGCTGAGAAGCCCAGTGGAACCTGGACAGAGAAAATAGTGGAACACAAGTTAGTAGGCAAGTGAAAACATTAATCATTACCTGTAAAGTTGTTTTTAGTCATTAGTAAGACATGATATAATCACTTTCCATATTTACCTACCTGAAACAGACAAATCTGAAATGTCATTTTCCACAGGATATGAATTTTTAAAAACAAATTATAAAACTATAAATCTCAAATACTAAAAAAACAAAATAACAAAAAAAAAAAAAAAACCCTAATTCCTACTTATCATAGTTTTAAGGCTAAGAAACAGTTTTTTGGGGTTTTTTTTTGCTCCCAGATCCCCATGCTAGTATTTATGAATAGGAATTAGGTTTTATGTCACCAAGAGCACAAAATAAGTAATTTGTGGGGGCTGCAGAGATGGCTCTGTGGGTAAAGTGCTTACTGTGCAATCCTGACAAATCAAGATCAGATTCCCAGAACCCCATATAGCCAGATGCTCAGTGCAAGCATCTATAATCCACGGCACCCACCAAGAGAAGGGCAGTGGAGACAAGTGAATTCTGAGGCTTGCAGGCCAGCTGTTCCAGTGAACACAGCTAGGAACAAGAGACTCTGCCTCAAAACAAGGGAGAAGGGGACACCCGGGGTTGTCCTCTGACTACCACACATGTACCGTGGCACACACATGAACACATGGCTCTCTCACACACACTATTTGTTATGCTGATGTAAATTATAGTTCTGCTTGAGTTGCTTGACACATAACTGATTTCAACATACAGTCTAAAAGATACACTATTCACAACAGGCAGACTGGAGTGCCCAGGAATTTGTAATGACCACTAAACCAGTGTTACACTAAATGATTCCTCATCATTTGGACAGTTTAAAGAAAAAAAAAATAACAGATACCAGACCCCAAATGATAACCCCTATGTTCAAGCTGCATGGTGTTAAGGTAGTCATAAATGGATTCTTCTACATGTCATCAGAGCACTGTCAGCCTCTCATAAACTATAAGCCTATGCACACCAAGTGCTATGTTTCACCCCACAGCCTGGCAAGGCCCACCTAACTGCCATGCAGCTCCAGAGTCTCCAGGAAGTAACTTGGAATCCACTGCAGGCACGGCTGCCTTTCTCTCTTGGTTCACTTACACACAGGCTCCAGCCTCCTGCCAGGTGCTTCTGCTCCTCAGGTTTCAGGTTACCCTCCAAAGAGCTGGTTCTTGTTGATCTGGCCACCTGGCAATTTGGTGTCTTCCTCACCCCATGACCATTACTGTTTAATCACAATGGATGTGTCTTGTGTTCTGCCATAGCTCTGGCCTATGGTCCTTTTCTGCCCTTTGGTTCAGGCATTTTAGATGCTGGCTATTCATCTGCTCTCAGACCCTCCTGACCAGAATTCTGGCCATTCAGGTGACGGCTATCACCTGCTTGTTTCCCATACCTTTGGCTTGGGCCACTGAGTTTTCAGTTCTCTAAGTTTCTTGAAAATCTGCCATTGCATTGACTCCAAAACAACATCTCCCCCCCCCAGATCAGTCTTCCAGCCCAAGGTGATTCTTACTTTGAGGCAAATAGCACTAGAATTAAAGAAAGCCTGAAAAGTTGCTTCACATGCTGGTATCACTTCCAAAATACTCCTAAGTGGGCCCCACCCACTACATGTTGCCAAAGTAACACAACAGATGACACAGAGACTCAGTGTGCCTTCTGCTTATCTCCCTCCAAGGACATTACCAAGTCCAACCATTCTGAAAGCTGAACAGACCCTGGAAAGAATATCTTTGTGTTTCACTTCCAACACTTACCCGTTGCAAAAACTCAATAGGACTGTACTTAGGTCCCAAGACAAAAATTTTCTTTCCTCTTCGAGCTACACCACTGAAAACACGGGCAAATGCAATGAAAGACTCTTGACTGCTGTCTTCTTGGGACACAGGGTGAGGGGCTGCACTCACCACTTCTGGCTCATCACCTGCCAGACACAAAAGGATATTAAATGCCAAGAATGATCTCTTCAATCCAGGAAACTCTTACATACAGGTGGAGTGGTGAATAAATGTTTGGTCCGAGAATAAAAATCATATTGATAAAAGCTTAAAGGTTAGGGCTAAATGTACCAAGTTAAGCAAGGCCTATTTAGGAAAGCTGTACCTTTGGATTCTTCCTGTTGACTTGTTTCCAGCACAGCCCCATCCTGTGTGGACTCCAGGGGAGCTTGCCCCTGTGCTGCTGCAAGCTTCTCTGCATGCCTTTGTCTTGCACGCTCACGTCTCTGAGCAATTTCTTCTTGAGTGAGAGGCCTACAGGATGTCACAAATATGTTATTGTCTGTCACATCAAGCACCTCTCAGTTCTTCAAGTGATGATATGGCTGGTTAAGATGATTAACTCCAACTCCTTCTAAGCAGAGACTTCTCCAAGCTCCCTCCATGGCTATAGAAGTAAAAGGGTCATGCTCTCTTAACCATTTTCCTTTCCTAGAAGCTCCAAGCTTATGAAAAGTTAGCAAAAACAAGTGTTCCTGACCCCAAGCAGCACCCAGTGCAATAACATATACCCACAGTACTTCTGGGAGAGGCCAAGAATAGGGAGAAGGAAGGGAATGAGGAAGAGCAACACCAGGACTTAGAACACCAAGAAACATGCCAAAGGTCTCTATGAAACTGGGTATGGTAGGTAGCCCATGCCTTTAATCCCAGCACTGGGGAGGCAGAGGGAGGAGGATTGATGTGAATTTGAGGCTAGCCTTTGACTACATAGTGAATTCCAGGTCAGCCTGAGCTAGAGCACAAGACCCAACCTGGAAAAAATAAAAAACAAAAACAAAAAAAGGAGGTCTCTATGAGAAATGAGGTTTTCTTAGTTCAGAAAAGTCTTCATAGATTAAAGAGGGTTCACAAAGAAGGGTTCTGAGAACATAAATGGTTCAGTGAGTAAGAGGCCCGAGAGGGTCTAAATTCAATCTCACATAAAAAGCTGGTGTGGTCAGACATGCCTGTAGCTCAAGCCCTATAAAAGGCACAGACAGGAGAACTGCTGATGCTCACTGGTTAGCCAGTTAGAAAAGTAAATAAATAGCAGTTCCAGGCGTCAAGGAAACCACACAGAGTGTGATAGAGGACACCTAATGTTCTCTTATTGCCTTTACACACAACTGCATGTATACAGTATACAATTCCATAGCATACACACACACACACACAAAATGGTAATGACCTGTCCTCTGGCACTGTCAGAAAACAGGCTGTGGAAGGGCTGGCTGCTGTCAGTATCAGTGATAACCAACTCTCAGGTATCTGTGATGACAGGGGGCAGGTGACTGAAACAAGAAGAGGCATCTGCCTGAAGTGGCATCTTGCTGCTAGAAGCTGGTTCTCAAGGAGGAACAAGAGTAACAAACAGACACAGCAGAGCAGGTCATCCTGGAAAATTCCAAAGACAATGCTATTAATAGGCATTTATCACAGGTGAAAATTCAGAAAAGGAGCATGGACTCTGAATGGGCCGAGGCTGAAGAGCTGCCTGCCCAGAGGTAAGCTGAAAAGCCGCTGGAGGACAGAGTCTACAGTGAAGTGAAAGACTACAGACTTTGAAGTCAGATAGGCCTGGGCTGAAATAATTTTGTAGCCTCCTCTGACTAGGACCTGGAACACATCACCCAGATTTTCCTAAGGCTTTTTAACTTCCTTACAAGTCAAACTAAAATACTACATACTTTTCCATTGCAGAACTGTTGTTAAATGTAAGGGCTAAGTCAGTGGTGTTATGGGAATATTATAAAACTTAATGAGCTGCAGCCAACTGAGAGTTATAAGATGGAGAAGTAAAGACTTGACCTGCAGCCAGGGTGCCACTTCTCTGCCTTAAAGATAACCAAACAGACCCAGTAGAATGGAAGAGATTTCACTTAAAAAGCTAAGCAGTGAGTAAAGGGCAGTCTTTCACAAAGTCAGAGGAAATATCTTAGACTCTATAGGCACACCCTTTGCATCCTTCTCTTCATGATGTATCGCTATTTTGCATATCCTAAACTACACTAAAGGAAAATAATATTCTGCTACTCTTGGCTTACTATATCTAATACAGCAGAGATGAAAATACTATCAGATAAACTTCCAATGGTGTATATTTCTCCAATTTAAATGCAATAAAAGTTGTATTAAAAAAATCAGCTAGATGATAGGAAAGAACAAGATAACGATGATGACCTTGCCAAGATATACTTGAAAACACGGTGTTGTGCAAAGTAAGTATGAAAGTGATGCTAGTTAAGTAACAAAGGACAAAGTAAAAGCACTCAACAATCTATTAATAGGATTGCTTTACCAGAGGTATATTTACATGAGATGACTTTTAAAGAAAATTATTCAGGAAAAAGCAAGAACATATCTCAAAACATAATAAAGGTTATCTATGACAACCTATAGTCAACATTATACTTAATGGGGAAAAACTTGAAGCATTTCTAGTAAAATTGGAAACAAGACAAGGGTATCCATTTTATCCACTTTTATTTAATATAGTTCTGGAAGTCTTAGCTACAGTAATTAAGAGACACAAAAAAGATTCAAATAAGAAAGGAAGAAGTTACCTCATCATTTGAAGATAATATGATTCTATACATAAGGGGCCCTGAACTCTTAGAGCTGACAAATGCTTTCAGCAAAGTAGCAGACACCTAATTAATGCCCAGAAATCAGTAGCCTTCCTATACACTAATAACAAATGTGCTGAGGATGAAATCAGGGAAACTTTCTCATTCACCATTGCCTCAAAACAAAACAAAACAAAACCCTTGGAATAAACCCAATCAAGGAAGTGAAGGATCTCTACACTCAAGAGAGAAACTGAAGGACATTAGGAAATAGAAAGACATCCCATGCATGTTCATGAAATCAATATTGTGAAAATGTCTATAGTGCCAAAAAAAAAAACCATACATATTTAATGCAATCCTCATCAAAAGTCCAATGGCATTCTTCATTGAAATACAAAAAAACCTCACAAATAGCCAAGGCAATTCTGAGCAATAAAGGTGGGTGGGATCACCATAATTGATTTTAAGATATATCACAGAGGGACAGTAACAAAAACAATATGGTACTGGCTCAAAAACACACATGAACAGAATAGATGTAAACCCAGCCACTTAATTTTTGACAAAAATATTCACCAGAGAAAAGTTAACAAATGGGGCCAAGAAGATTGAGTAACTATAATGTACAAGGATGAAAATAGATCCTTATCTTTCTCCATACACAGGATTTGACCTTAACATCAGACCTTAAGCTCTAAAACTGTAGAGGAAAAAGTAAGGGAAACACTTCAAGATCTAGACATAGGAAAGGACTTTCTGAATATAACCCCAGTTACTCAAGAGTAAAACTACTAATCAACCATTGGGACCTCATGAAATTAAAAACCTTTTGTATAGCAAAGGACACTGTGAGTAGAGCAAAGAGGCAACCTACTCAATTGGAGAAAATCTTTGCCAGCTATACATCCGATTAATATCTAGAATATATAAAGAACTCAAAAAACTAAAAAATAAGAAACCAAACACAGTCATATAATCATGTTTGATCATGTTTTACTTACTAATTCAGTAACTCATTTATTTATCCACTGAGATGCATTTCTTGTTCTTCATACATCCATATTTTTATTCTCATTAATTCCTTCACTTATCCTCAGGACAAAAATCATGGAAGCTTCCTATATTTAAATCACTAGGGTAGAACCTAAAAATTCAATACAAAAATACAACCTTTCCCTTAAAGAATAAGCAGAATTTTATTTGAAGAGACTTGGTAAGATGAGGCCTAACATTAGAAAAGATATGGAATAGGAATAGGTTGATGGGACAGCATAGGTACTACAGAAACAGGAAGACAAAATCTAGTGAAATATGCTTGTGGGATCAAGTCATGATGGGACAAATTTACTTTTTTGGCTGAAGATTCTAAAACTTCCATTATTCACATACTACCTTCATGATTTCTGTTATATCTTTGTAATCTTTACTTATTTATTTAAACTGACAAATATTTTTATTTCATTGTAACTTAAAATCCCACCTTATAGAAAGAAAAACTTAGGCTGGGGAGATGGTTCAGTGGATAGAGTGCTTGCCAAGTAACCCTGAGTACCTGAGTCCAGATCCTCAGGTTGCCACATCAGGAAGCTGTGGCGGGCTTCTATAATCCCAGTGAGCCAACAGCCAAGAGGGACATGGAGACAGGAGAATTACCTGGAAGCTCATGAACAGATCAGTGAACAAGAGACTGTCTCAAATGAAGAAGACCAACCCAGACACTGTCCTCTGACAATGGGTGCATACATGTACCCATACTTACATGCACAAATATGCATGTACACTAAATAAATAAACAAAGCAAGTCCTGTCATTTGACACGAACAAGCAAGCAATAGGAGCAAATATACTTAGACTCTGCAGGTACTACAACAACACCTTTCTTATTTTTCTCTTCATCATGCTATCACTATTTAGCATATCATAATCTACACCATAACTACTAATTAAACTCACACTTGTTTTCCCAAGTGACCATGAAATTATCAGCTCTGGCCAACAAGAGTCACTACGAATTTCTAACCAGAGACCTAATCTTCATAGGGAAGTCTTATAAAGATTACTCTGAAGCCGGGTAGCAAATGCACTTGAAAACTAGAGGATGGGGCGGAGTGAACAGCTCAGAAGCTGCTGCAGTGACTTCCACAGAGATAACCAGGATATAAAGAGGGGAGGGGGAGCAATAGGAAGGAGGAGAATACATATGGATAAACTCCCAAAGACTGAAATTGAGAAATAATCCCTCTTCACACTGCTGCCTCTGCAGACATATAATCCACACAGAAAACAGATAATCAGACATTCCCAGTCTCCACTTAGACAGAGCTAGTGACACAGCAGGCTAAGACTACATTTTACTTGACATGTTCAACAAAAGTTAACAGTCATTACTACAACTGCTACTAGTCTTCAAGTTCACATTGTATAAGGCCAATATCCTAGAGATGATTAGAACAGTTCCCCTACAAAGATATGACAAAAGCATACATGACTACGAATTCTGTTACCCTGGGGATTGGCTCAGTTTGAACACTACAGATAGGAGCGATAGCAGCACCCCCCCCCACCCCAATCACCTGCCAACCAATGATAAGCCACTGCAGTGGCCCAGCCCAAATCTCTTTTCCTTACCTTGGCTTATTCTGAGGCAAGGCCTTAGCATCAACTGCAAACATTTTGGAAACAAAAATAATAACTGGTGCAGTGTCTTCACTTCCACATTTCATAAAAGCTAAGTAGACAGGAAACAAAAATGTCATTATTTTTCTCATTATTAAAATATCAGATTTTTCTGGACAGCAATTAAGTTGTTTAGAATATAGTAACATCTAAACACAACTGTTTATAGCTGTGACTAAAATTTCACAGAGAAGGCAGGGGATAGAGCTCAGTGGGTAGATGTGCCTGACTAGCATTTATGAAGCTATGGGTTCAATTCCTAGAATGGTGCAAACCAGGCATTGTGGTGCAGACTTGCCACCTCAGTCCTCAGCAGGTAGAGGCAGGAGGATAAACATCATCTTCAGCTACACAGGGAGTTCAGCACGTGGAAGTCAGAGGAAGAGAAGTGTTCCAAGGAGGGAGAAGTGGTCAACAGTGCCAAATGCCAGTGACAGTCATATTATTGGTGATAATATTAAAAACTGGCCATTTGATTTAATAAAGTAAAAGAGAATAGTGACCCCAAGTAAGACAAGTATTGCAAATTTTAATAAAATGGGAAGAAAAGAATGGGAGACAGTGACTGCGTGCAGACAAATTCATGGTGCCTATACAGCCTGGAATGGCAGCTTTCCCTCTGGGTGGGGGAGAGGGTTCAGGGCAGCTCTTAGCAGCACTCTAGGGAACACAAACCTGGCTACTTAGAAAGGCAGAGTAGAATGTGATCATGAAATGAGATCAGAGCATAGGAAGGAGTCCAAGGCTCGGGCAGCCCACCCAGCTGTACTGCAAGGGCACACTTGGGAGTAGGGCAAGAGCAGGTAGCATGGTCCCTTGTGGACATGTTTATTTGTGGAACGGGAGTGTGAGAAACTGGCCTTTCTATAAATTAGTATTCAACAAAAGTCGTCTAGAGCAACTTCAACTGAGGACAGGTAACAATGTGGTATATCCCAATCCATCCACTTTTCCCTCACCTGCTTTCAGGGCTTGGGTTTCTGGTGGAAGAGTGTCAAACACTTGAGATCCTGTGCACATCAGTCTCTCCACTCGTTCAGATGGAATGTCCAGGGGACTGGGCAGTTTCTGACACACCATAGCTGAAGCCTGCTGTTAAGGACTCCACACTCTGAGCCAGTGCTCTCCACTGAGGCAGGCACTGTCTGCACTGAATATCTGACTCTACAGTGCAGCTGTAAGGCAATACTGCTTTCTGACACATCTCAAAATACACAAGCACCTGCCAGGTGTGCATTACCTGTAAAGCTCAGACAGCTGTGTTCAGAGAGCCTCACTGACTACCATGAAACAAGGTCAACAGACTTCAGCAAGCTGGCTACCTATAACCTTTAAGAAATTACAAATTAGCTACTTACGCATGTCTTAGTAAATATTTTCATTTTATCATACATTTTATTAGCTCTTTTTATTATTTTATAAAACAATGCCATTTTTAAAAGAATCTTCAAGGGCTGGGGAAATAGCTCTGTTGGTAAAGTGCTTGCCTTGCAAGCCTGAGGACCTGTGGTCACTGCTCAGTGCCCAAGTAAACTGCCAGGCATGGCAGTGTCCACCTGTAGTACCACAGCCAGGGAGGCAGACACAGGAGGATCCCTGGAGCTCACTGGCCAGCTGGTTTAGCCTAACTGGGGAGCTCTAGGCCGATGAGAGACCCTGTATCAAAGAGGTGGACAATATTCTTGGTGATGATACCTCGCACACACATGCACGCGCACGTACAAACACTAGGAAGGAATCTAAGTCTCTGGTTCCCAGCCAGTAAGCAAAATGCTATAGTGGAAGGAAAGCATGGGGTTGGGGGGAGGCGATGAACAGATGACCTGGCCTTCTATGGAAGTGCTTATTTGTGGAATTGGACACACGCAAACACACATGAATATATACACATGCATTATTAATATCAATTAACATAGTAATTTTAAGCAAAGTTTTTCCGTAAAACATGAAGTAAACAGAAAAGACTTTGGAGTGGAATGTGCAATTTCCAGAGGATTACATGGTTGCCAATAAAACATTGTTTTCTTTCTTATTATATCAAGACCATTTTATTCAAAACCATTAAAATAAAGGATACGGAGAACAGCATGGGCTATAGGTAGCCACTGGCTGCAAATGGCATTAATCTGAACTTTAGGATCTGAATGTCGGGCTTCCCGGGCTCCAATTTTTAATCCTAAAGAGGTCACTATTTTATCAATTTTTTCTTTGTCCCTATAGTATACATTAGAAGAAAACATATACAGATATAAACGAGCAATAGGGAACAGAGCTCAATGTTATTCGGCACATTTTCCCCCCCTGGTATGTTACTTTTTCAGAAAAAGCTAAAAATAACTAAAGGACCACAGTGGGGACTAGAGAACTCTATTATTCTTATTATTCTTTACTCTAAATGAGTGCCTTTAAACCTCCATAGAGCCCCAAGCACAATCTCTTGAATCACATACTCTGCCACCAGGTAAAGCAGCTTTAGGAACAAATGCTAACAAGATGTGATTCTACTTTTAGAATAACAAAGAGAATAAATTCACTAAAGGCAGCTTTCTTTTTCATTTGTATCAGACAAGTTATTTCCCAGGTTCTCCATTACTGATTCTAGGCATCAAAAAGCTTGTCTAGTATCATTACTATTTTGTGAAACTTTTTTAAAAAACAAGAGCTCTGTGTTTCTTTCCATCCTTTATCTCATCACCTGGGCACACTATAACACTTGATTTACAGGTAACCCTCTCAGTTGTTTCCACACCCTTTAGCCAGCTCATCTGTGAAGGCTGTGTTCACTCTCCACCCAGCTCAGTTTTCTACAAGACTAAAGTGAGGCAAATTACACTGCCCAAAGATAAACAGTTTTACAACAGTCTTACTTTTTCAAGACAGCATCATACAAACTCCATATATTTTCCAGGATCAACTGCACAAATAAAGGTTTCTTTCCTTTGGCCTGTACAAAAGAACATAAAGGTGTTGGAGTTTAGGAGAGAGACCCCCTTGTTGCCAAGCTCCTCAACCCCTCCCCAGTCGGAGCTTTGCCTTGCTTCCTTCAGGATAAAAATGGGTATTCTTGTGGGTATTCTTGTTTAACTTTTTTTCTTAAACATGTATGTACTTTTTTTCTGGAGATTTTTTTGATTCCACATCTCAATGCCCTAACAGCAGTTACAGTTATTTCTTAAAGGGGGTGTTTGATGGTTAAGTTTTGATGTCAACTTGACCTTTCAAGTAATCTTGGGTGGGTCTCTGAGGATGTTTACAGGAAGGCAGACTCTCAGTAGGGGGCAAGATGTAAGGAAGCTCAAAGGAGCTAGGAGTAAATGTCCTTTCCTGTGTGGGCAGTGCAGGAAGAAAATTCCAGAGACTGGGGAAGCCATTAAGTCTGGGGAAGAGTTGTAAGACCCCACCCTAAGCCTACATAAGGGGAAGAAATTCTCTTTGGCCCTCCTGCCTCTTCCCTGTCCTGTGTGTGGTGTATAGGTGATGGATTTCTCTCTTTGCTCAGACCTGTGAAAGAGGGCCAGCCCCTTTCGCTGTTATGGAACTTCCCCTCAAACTGTAGTTTCAATAAATACTTTCCTCCCCCAAATTGTGCCTGGTTTGAAGATTCATCCCAGTGGCATGTGGCTGACTGTGATAGAGGGATTATGACAGTTTCAGACAAGCTCCATGGACCTCCCCCTCCCATTGAGTGGGAGGTATCTAGCTAGAGCTCAAACCTAGGCGTGAAAACTGATTGGTCAGGTATGAACCAACCACCTGTCTCCCTGATTACCTGCGGCAGGAAATACTCACTGAACAGATAATTCTGTCTCTTCCTCACCCACATGGCCTAGAAGAAGGACCTCTGACTCTCTAAGGAACAATAAGGTTTCCCCAGCCCTACACCACAGCCTAGTAGCTATGATGAGGGGCTGGATTCTCTTTTATATGAACCTTTCCTTCTCATAATCTTTTCTTTTCCTGTTTGTTTAGCTGAACAGCATAAATTCTATTAAAACCTCCCCCACGTGTTCTCCCCACACTGGTGGCTGCTCCCCCTTTCTCTTTCCCAAATCCTCTGAACTGACTCCAATCTAGAATAAAAATGTGTGATAAGAAAATGCTCTCTGTCGAAGCTGTCCAATTCTCTGGCATTCTGAGATACGAACTTTGGGGGAAGTACAGCAGTGAAACCCCCGGTGTTCACCCACTGTGCCCAGTCCCCAGCTATAAAGGGTTTAACTTTTTTAAGCATTTATGTCTATTCACTCTCAACATGTTTTACTGTCAGTATAACTCATTATTACTCAAAATATTTATTTAATGGTATAGACAAAAGTAGTTCTAAGAATGTTATAAACAGTCATTAGCCACTGTCCTCCTTCTATAGGAATCCGGGGATGTCAAAAAACGAGCAGTTGGGGGACATCTCTGTGGTTGCCCCACCACTATCATCAAAGAACATGCACAACATCCAAGCTAAGTGAAAACATCACTCTGCATGTGTGCTGGGCTCTCTTCATAGACTTGGATTTAAAATATTTCATTCACAGAAAAAAGAAAATGTTCTGTTTTCTTTTCTTTTTTTCTTTTTTTCTTTTTAAGAGGTAGGGCCTCACTCTAGCCCAGGCTGACCTGTAACGCTCTCTGTCAACCCAGTCTGGCCTTGAACTCACTGCGATCCTCCTACCTCTGCCTCCAAAGTGCTAGGATTAAAGGCATGAGCCACTACACCTGACCTAAAATGTTTTTAAACATATTCAAAACTGTTCACTGGGACAGGAAAAAATTAAGTCTATGATTTATTTTTCTAAATCAAACTATGCAAAAAGTTAATAGCAAGAGTACCCTGAATTGTAATAAACATAAGATGGAATATACATTGATGCCTTTTTCCTGAAGAGCCATTGACATTAATATAAGGAAATTATAAGCCATTGATCTATATTGCCTAGTTTTAAGAAAGGCATCATAAAGACAGAAATTTATGCACAAAGATGTTATTACAGCTTTACTTATGATATAAAAACATGGGGAAAAATCCCATTATGTCCAATCTTAGGAGAATAGTTACATAAGTACTATGCTCTCTCAAAATTAAATAAGACGGTAACATGTATCCCAACTACTCTATGAGTTAATTGTTATGTCAGTTTCATAAATGGAAAAACTAAGACAAAAGTCACAGAGCAAGTCTGTGGTAGATTCAAACACTGAGTTGACTCTCGAGCCACAGTCATCCACTAAACACCACTCACCCCCTTTTAAGTGTATTATTTATAAAAATCTTGTAATGACAAGGGAAGAGGTTTGAGATATAACATTAAGCTAAAAGGCTTTAGCTAAACAGGACAATATGTACTAAGGGATGTGTGTATCAAAGAAACGTAAACCATATTGCTAGCATTGTGGGCCTTTCACTTTTCCTCTCCTGTTATTTTATACTATAAACACTCTCTAAAAGGAATATATATGATTTGCAATGAGAAAAAATGCAAAATGCTAAATTTTACTTAAAACAGTAAAGTTTCAGGGATGGAAAGATGGCTCAGCAGTTAAAGGTGCTTGTTTGTAAAGCCTGATGGCCCTGGGTTCAATTCCCCAGTACCCATGTAAAACCAAATGCACAAAGTGTCTCATGTGTCTGGAGTATGCAGCCCTGGTATACCTCCCTCTCTCAACTCCTTCTCTCTAATAAATAAAAATAATTTAAAAAAAATAAAAGTTTCAAGACATGTATCATTTGAGAGCGCTCAGAGCATTCCTGCATCCCTCTATAGGCAGAGTACTAGGGAAGTAGGGAGACAGGCCTCTGTTCAGCGTGGCTCAACAATGCCCATAAGAGACACAGATGTACAGACCAAATATGTGTCAGGTGCCCAGTATGGGATAAGTTTGGTATTCTTTACAAAAAAATAACTTATGTAATTGATTTTTTGAGACAGAGACTTGCTACGAGGCCAAGGCTGGCCTCAAATTCATAGGATCAAGTGATTCTCATGAGTAGCTGGAACATGCCACTGTACTCAGCTTACACTTGGACATAAGTCTCGTTCACATGCCTTTTCCAGTTATATGGAGCAAACAGTACCTCATGAACTGAGTTTCTCCTACTAAAGATGGTATAATACAGTTTTTCTGTGACCAACAATCAAAAGCAACCAACATATGCCAATTACCTGATCAGCTTTCATAATCTTCTTAGCCTTCATATTTATATAATAATCTCCCCACAAGGTTTTTAAAAGAACTTCCTTCTTAATGCCAATTTTTTGACTGTAGATTTTGGCAAAGTGCTCAATTCTGAAATACAATCAAGAGTTTATGTTATAACCACAAGGAATATACCTAATGCCAGGTACTGTTCAAAATTAATGACATGTATCATTGCTAAGATTGTTGTTTTCATCTACCTTAAAAATGTCCCAATTTTACAGAAAGAGTAATGACAGACAAAGATATTATTACACAGGTCATAAGTGAGGTTGGGACTCCATCTTCAAGCACTGTGACTCCAATGCCTGTGTCCCTGTCCAACACTATGCATTAATATGAATTAGAATCTAGGCAACAATCCCCTTTCTTAAAATTCATATGTGTGAAACAAAACAAAAGGAAGAAAGACCAAGGAAGGGGAGGTGCCAGTTGCCCATCACAATTTACCAACCAGAAAACTTATTTTAGGTCTTACTGCTGTACTGATGGTTATTCAGAAATAAAATGAAAAGAGCAGGAACCTGACAAGTGTTTCAGCATTCTGGAAGAAGCAGTGGCATATACACTTCCTCAATTCTCATCAATCCACAGAAACCAATTAGTACATGGTCTCCAGGCATGGCACTGCAGCAAATCAATATACAAGGTGCAGGTACATACTTTGAATAAAGGACCTAGGAAGCACCATCTTGTAGGAAACAGTATGTTTCACCACAGGTTAAGTCAGGAACTCTCAAAACAACAGCATTTTAAAAAGATGCCTAGTTAGGAGCAAGACAAGAAGACCTCCTCTCAGCACCCCTCAACACTAGGAACTAGAGCTAGTATAATACGGAAGTGTGAGAGGTTAGGATGACTGGGTCCTCCAAAGGTAATCAGGAGTGTCCTTGAACTTGTACTTTCAGGCAGGCTCCACTTCTCATGCCTGACCCCCTCCACTTGAGTGGGAGGTGTCTCTAACTAGAGTTCAAACCTAATCCTGAAACTGATTGGTCAAGGATAGACCAACCAGCTGTCTCTCTGCTCACCAGGGCCAGGGATATAATCACTGGAACAGGAAATTTGTTCCCTTCTTTTTCCATATGGCTGGTCAACAGAGAGATTCCTGAATTTCCAGGCTTAGGTGAGGGGCTGGGGCTTTCCCACATGAACTTTATTTCTTTGTGATCTTTTACTTTGCCTTGCTGGGCTGACTAGCACAGATTTTATAAACGTGTGGCTCAAACCTCCCCTATGTGCTCTCTCCTCACTAGTGGCTGGAGATCTCTGTAACTTCTCATTACTTAAATGAAGTCCCCCACTATACTTTATTTTCTGGTGGTCTATAATTTTAATTCTTTAACTTTTAGAGCAAGAATCCAGGTACTCTAAGTTTTGAGGTGCACTGGAAGTAGCTAGGAACTCCAACTTTCTGGAATCTCAGCTCCCCCATTACAGAAGGACATAAAGCTAATGATTAAGAAGGATGGAATAAACTATCTTTCTTTGCAGGTAACATGACAATTTTTGTAGAAAAATCCAAAGGAACCAACAAAATTCTTAAATCAAGGTTTCATCAAAAAAAAAAAAATTGTCAAATGTCAGCAATATCACAATACAAGTAAGCATACTTATTCCACATCAAGTCACCAGAAAAATGCAATACCACATGCCTATTATAATGGCAAAAATTCATGGTTGGATGGCTCAGTGAATAAAGTGCTTGCCTCACAACTCTGTGTACCAGAATATAGATACTCAGGCACCATGTGTGGTAGTTTGAATGAATGTCCCCCAATAGATTCAAGAGTTTATTAAAGTTTTCAACAGCTGCCTGGCTGGAGGGTGTGTCACCTTGGCCAGATCCTAGGGTCCAGCCCTAAGGTGTTTCTGGGGTGGGTCTGGAATTCCAGCTATACATATGTAGAGAAGTCTGAGATCAAGCCTGGAGTTCCTGCTGTTTGTGAGTTTGAGTGTGCTTGCTTGCTTTTGTAAGCTGCTGGTGATGGATGGGTTTTTCTCTCTGCTTGGACCTGTGAAAAAGGGCCAGCCTCTTTCACCACTATGGAACTTCCCCTGGATCTGTTACTTCAATAAATACTTTCCTCCCAAAACTGTGCCTAATTTGGAGATTCATCCCAGTGGCATGTGGCTATGACACTGAGAGGCCACAAAGAAGGTCTATAAAACTATATAATTTTTCTAACCTTAGACTAACTGCTTACCACTAGGACTCTCTAATCTGCTCTGACCACCTAGTTTGGCCTTGGGCCATAATGGCTATAAAAATCACAATGGGAATTTCCTCCTTTTCAGTAACTAAGGGGAAACAGCTACAATCAGAGGATGTTTGAGGGAAACATAACAGGATTTTCCTCTGATTCAGTAACTAAAAAAGAAACAGTTACAATCAGAGGATGTTTGACCAGAAAAGACACAAAGACCAGGCCTTCTGGCTATCTTATCAGGGATGCACATAAGCAGATAAGGAACCAATCACTCCAAAGCAAATCAACCTCATGATGCAATTCCAACTCCCCCCCTCCCACCTTGTGGTTTCAGGCTTTAAAAGGAGCCTGAGAGTTCTATTCAGTGTCCCCTCTTGCTAGAAGGTGGACTCCTGCATGCTGGTTTGTTATCGCGAGAAATAAATGCTCTTGCTTTTGCATATGTGAGTGGTGGTCTTCATTGGGATGATTTGTGGACCCTAACATTTGGGGGCTCATCTGGGATAGCCCCCTTGAGACCCCCACCCTGTTGAGCGTTTCTGAACCTCTGGCTGGCCGGTGAGAGCTCTCCTGTCCTGCTTGTCTGTGTTAGTCTAAGTTTTTCTGGTCTCGGGTTCAAACCACATCTGGAGACCTGGGTGACCAGAGTGAAGAGCTACTGGCACCCCCCACTGTGAGCGACAAGTGATGACTCCTGCCGTCCAACGAAGCACATGATTAATGGGATAGGCTGTCTGTTTTGGGGGATGCTGTTCCATTGGTTTCTGTGACAGTCCCATCTGTTTCGGAACTAGAGTTTAGCAGGTTACTGCCTGGTGGGAGAGGCCGCCACCCCACATTTCTGTCCATTTCAGTTTTGCAATTGCATTTCAAATCCCTGCCAGTACCACAAATTCAGTGTAATGTTCCATGTTTCTCTGTCTTTAACTGTTGCTTATTTTGTATATGGAAATTAAGCATTTAAAATAGAAATGCATGACTTCTGAATGAATGCTAAATGAGTGTGCATGTATGTGTATGTATGAGGCTCGTAGCCTTGAGGCTGCAAAATAAGTTCTATCAGGAAAACAAGGATTAAAAAAAAAAGGATTTCATCTCCTCTCTCTGTACTTCTGCTAACAGGCTTATGATTAGTTATAGTCACCCATCTTGTGATTCCCTCCTCCTTAACTGGAGCTTCCTCTTTTGTCTGTCTCAAAACAGAAAACTTTTTAGATAGGAAAAAGGCAAGATTTTCTTTCAGGGATCTGCTCTAATGTCCTAAAAAATATGTCATAATTATTTTAATCTACATTTTATCTCTTTATGGTGCTATGGAGCTGCTAACAACAACAAAAACAAACTTAAAAGATTTATGCTTAAATTCAGAAATATGTCCTAACCTGCTTTCATATTTTAGAATTAAGTCTCAGAAAACTTAAAAGAGGTTGCAAGAATCAGTACATGATAAAGCCTGTTTATATATTCTAGATTAATATTTTAAAAAATCAACTCCTTTGATCTACTCCTTTGTAAAAGGTTATTTTAAGAGGCTTCTTGATGATATATATGTATGAATATTATTGTATATTATAAGGAAATGGGACCAACATGTGATTTGCTCATACAAAAAAACCCTGTGCTTTAATGAAAGTTTTGATGGTAGTTATGACATAAGCTGATAGGAAGGATAAACTAGAAGGGAAACTTTAATGTTGGATGTTAAATGTTTGATTGAAAGAGGTTACAGAATGGCTACATAGATTTCAAGGTAAAAGTATGTGGATAATAGCATGGATAAATGTAAACAAAAAGTTTAAAGAAATAGATATGACATTCAAGAAAGACTAAATTTAAACAATAACAGGAATTTATATATAGATCTGTATTCTTATCTGCCTTTTGACACCTGAAGGTACCTACTAGATAAGACTTTTACTAGACCAGAAGACAAAATAGATAAACTAAATCTTAAAGTTTTGATCGGACTTATTAGGATAGATAAAACTGTGAGGACTCTTAAAGTTAAACTGAATTGTTATACTTTACATCATATATGATTATTAATTTTGGGGGAAGGGCAGACTGTGATGGTTCAATACAGGTGTCCCCCACAAATGACTATGTTCTGAATGCTTACAAGGATGAGAAAGAACTTTGTTGGGACTTTGCCAGAATCAGTTTGTTTTGTTCTCTGCCCCTTGTTTCCTGAGAACTTGTGCAGGGCTGCTTTATGTAGAAGTGGACTGATGTGAACAGATGGACATAACACAGAAAACATAAAATAAAATCACTGGGCTGAAACTGTTGCCCATTCAACTGCAACTGTTTGAGAGATTACAGCCATTGAGATTGGGCCAATGATCTACATGGGGAAAGCAGGAATAATGTGGACTCTTTTAAAGTAAGGGGCCTGAAAGCTGGAGGATTCCTGTTCTTCAAAGTCAGCTTTATTCTCCCTGGATTACACCGGATGGAGTTTTCCTAGACTGTGAGTAACCAAGCTGGAGATAGAATTTGATGTTGCCCTGTTTATTTTAAATCTTGTATTGGTTCAATCTGTCTTTGCCATATCTAATGCTATCTTTTACAATGCAAATGTTCTGTGTCATTAGGGTTTGTTGTTTTGCTATTAGGTATATTTAAATATCATTAAGAAGAACTGTAACTTTAAGATAGTTCCTGTTTTGCTCATCCTGGTTCTGTCAGATATCTATCACTGAGGTTATCATCTAAGTCTTATAAAATAAATTAGTCATCATAATTCTCCTGCACAAAATCCTGCTAAGTACAAATAATGTTGATATAATTTGTGTGAGCTTCATATATTCTAACAAAAATAAATATTACCTTGTGTTAAGTTATAAAATGGGTCAATGATTAGGTGTTTACTTATAAAATTGTTTCATGTCTGTCAAAATGTATGTAATTTATGGTAAAATCAGGCTGGTTTAATTCAAAGAAAACTGGGCTTTGCTCTATTTTTAAACTGTATGCAATCAAACAGTCTCAGTCAATGTTTTACTTAAATACGTGTTTTATTTCTAGTATCTTAAGTTCATTGCTTATAGATATATTGATACTTAAACATGTTCCCTGCTTTAGGGAACATGCCTCATGTTCAAATGATCTTCATTGCTTAAAGTGATCTTAAACTCTGCTGTTCTGCTTTTAGCTTTTCAGGCTAGTTGATACCTGTATAAGTATACAGACTAGCCAAGATTTTATGCTGTTTGTCTATTCCTGACATGCAATTTTTGGATCAATTCAATTGATTTAAAGTTATTGATGAAATATTGTTTCCAGGTCTTCTAACAAATTTTGCCTGTACTTATAACTAAACATAAAATGTTTCTGCTATGTTCCAGATAGGACTTACACTGTCATCTGACAACTAAACTTAAATGTTAATCAACATGATTGGGTCATTCTCTAACCAGATCTGTTTTATTAATCAGATATTTTCTGTACTTCTTTAACTAAATCTGTTTGGCGAATCAGATATAAAATTTCTCTGAGTGGTTAACAGCCATATGTAGGAGTCAAAGCCAATTGAAAACATTGGAGTTACAAATACTGACCAATATTTTGGTTCCTGCCCCCAGGTCAAAAGCCATAGGAGATGACAGGACACTTCTAGCCTCTGGTAAGTCACCTCTCCTCTTGATTAAAGAGGATATAGAGACCCAGAGATAGACTCCAAGTAAATGTATCTGCAACAGGAAAGTTATATCAGGGCTTCCCAAAAGAAGAATGGTCACATAGTCAACACAACCCTGACTTATTCCTAGCAGATGACACCATGTGGAGTCACCAAGCTCTTCACAGGTCCCTAAGAGTCTCTCCTACAGAGCCATCACTGACATCTAAAATATAAAACATTGTTAATTTCAGCTGCCTACATGGTCTTAAACATCCAGTAAGAAAATATAATCACAAAATAAAATAATACCAGTAAAGATTCAGACTAGTGGGCTTCCCTGTCTGATACAGGCTTACAATACTAAGCTCTTATATTTACTTGTTCCTACTTTCTGCCTCCATCTGCCCCTGATTAGCCAGCCACTGTTTACTTTAAGATTTTTTGGGTAAAAATCCAGAAGTAGTCCTCATTGGTTATGTTTGCCTAATAATTACCAATATGTATTAGTCCAATCACTCCTTGTTATGTTTTACAACAAAAATGTTTATGTAAAGATAATTTGTACCTCTACATGTTTATGCTTGTTAAAATTGAGAATACCAGTTTTTTAACAATGTCTCTTTGCTTTGAGTTATAGAAGTGAGCCCCTAAGCTTAGAAGGAACATCTCCAGGATTTGAGATGACCGTAACTCAAGGGGAGGATGAGAGGCCATGAAGAAGGTCTATAAAATTACATAATTTTTCTAACCTTAGACTAACAATACTATGTAAAAGTAAGAAGGTATGGCAGGCTTCTATAATCCCAGTGTGCCTGGGATAGAGCCAGGAGAGTTCTCTAGAATCTCATGAAAGGACTGGTGAACAAGAGACCCTGCCTCAAAATGAATGGAAGACAAAGACTGACCAGAAAGCTGTCCTCTGGCCTCTGCACAGCTGTGGCATACGTATGCCTGCATCCACATACATGAACACACACACATACACACACACACACACACACACACACACACACACACAGATAATTTTTTTTAAAATGTGCTATAAATAAAACTGGTCAATGGATCACATCTTTAAAAAAAAGAAAGAAAAGAAAAAGGAAAGAAAAGAATTCCCCAAATCAGAACAACGATATCAACAAATTCTCCATGAATGTGGAACAATAGTAATTCCATCCACTGGTTGTGGGAATGCAAAACGGTTTGGCCACTCTAGAAGACAGTAGGGCAGTTTCTTAACAATATAAACATTTGGGCTGGAGAGATGGCTCAATGGTTGAGACACTTTCCTGCAAAGCTTAACTGTGACAGGTTTGATTCCCCAGTACCCACATATAACCAGATACAGAAAGTGGCTCATGCAAGTGGAGTTCATTTGTAGTGGCTGAGACCCTGGCATGCCCATATATTCTCTCTCCTTGCAAATAAATAAAAATAAAAATATATAAATATCCATATATGATGCAGCAAAGGTATTTAGACATTTACATAAACTAAAAAGATGTCTTTGCAAAAACCTGCACATGGAAGTTTACAGCAGCAAATTTACAACAGCTACAACTTGAATGCTAATAATCAGAGATTATTATTATTAATGACTCAGCATTACGAAGAAATGAGCTGTTACGCCACATGAAGACAAAGGCGACTTAAGTCCATAATACTAAGTGAATGAAGCCAATCTGGAAAAGTTCTATTCTGCCAATTTTAACTAGGAAGCATTTAGGAAGTTAAACTAAGGGAAGAGTAAAATACTAGTGTTTGCCAGGGGCTGGAGGGGGCAGGGACACTTATTCATATTTCTTGAGAAGTAAAACTATTCTATATTGTACAATGATAAATATATCACCACAAGTGAACCCAACTAAGGTCTTTAGGTGATAATGATGACAATGTGGGCTGATCAATTGTATTGAATGCACTACATTGGCAAAGGATAATGATAATAAGTGAATCTATGTAAGGGGCGGGTGTCAGAGTGCTCGTCAATTCTAAACCTTTCTCTCAATTTTGCTGTAAACTCAAATCTCCTGTGATGCATGTACATACAGATGTACATATGCTTGTTTTTGTTTTCTTTACATGTGGTTTTGGCTACCCATTCCTTTCTCTCTTCCTCCCTCTTGTCTCCTTGCCTCCCATCCCTGCTTACCCCCTCCCACCAGAGTATTCTCCTTTGCATTTTCATATCATCTAAGCTCTATTACCATCCCTACCCCGTCCCTCAAAATCTCTCTTTTCATTTCCATGGGACCCTTTCTAGTTTTTTCCTATCTATACACTCTCACTACAACATAGACACACACATATAAAGATATGAAGCTAGGAGCTGCAGAAAAAAATATATTTTAAAGAAGAGAAAAAGAAACAACACCTGATATTTTCTTCACTGAAGAAGGAATCCAATGTTAGCATACCGCAGCCAATTCTGTACATGTCAGTCAGGGGGGCACGCTGAAACCCAGGGGCTAATGACAATGAACTTAAGCCCCATTACTGATATTCTTAAGAAGCTGCAGGACAGGAATTAAACAATAAGAGTAAGAACCAGACACTGCAGAGCCTGCTGAAATAAGTATCCACTGATCCTTCTCACCAAACAATCAGAGAGATAAAAATACCCCATCAGAGATAAAATCCAAATTACAGTTGGAGGCTATTGACCGAAGCTGTCCTCAAGGTCCATTACTTTCTATGTAATTCACTAATGAAAATCTACATAATTTGTTACTAGGTAAACTTCATTTTTAACTTAACCTAATAGTTATCAATTTTTTGTGTATTCTGTTTAATTATCCAAAATTTAAGTTCTATGAAATATTTACCATTAATTTCTATATTTCTTTGCTTTTCTGAAATAAGAAAACCTCTCTATATGTTCTCATCTCCCTACAAATTCTCAGAGTCTTGTGTAGCTTTCCTACTAAGTAAGTGGGAAGGAGTTCTCCTGTCTCTCCCTCCTAAAGGAAAGGCTCGCTGAAAAAATTAGGTTGAAGCATAAGCTTGGGAACTCAGGTCAATGTGGCTGCCTGCTTTATTCTACTTTCATGGGTAAACCTTGGGCGATGCATGCAAGTTCAAGATTAGATTTGCAACACTCCATTAGAACCTCACAGCCTGCCTAGCAAAACTGGGTTCTGAAAGCAGCAAGTTACAGAGACAGGGTCTCCTCATGAATATCATGAAGGCTCTTTGCCATGTGCCCAGGAAAACGGAGAGAAATCCTGGGTCTTTTTTAACCAATTGTGGTGCAGGCAGAGAGGTAGATAGAAACTTAAGAATGATCCCTGGTGAGTGTCTTCTTCACCCCTAGAGGGAGAGACAGAAGAGCACCTTGGCACATCTTTCTTTTGTTTACATTTGATTGACACATCTGAGCCAAAATACAGGATTTAGCCTCTGCTCATTATGCTTTCAATTTATTTACATTTTTAAACTTTCAGATTTATTTTTTGTAAGTACTTTTAAATACTTTTCTTCCTAGGGAGGTATTTCATATATTTATTGTCACAGCTGTTTTAGAAAGGAGTTCTGGTATGGCTTTTAATGTCTCTAGGATTTTAAAACATGTTAAATTGTGCTACATAAACTGTCATGTAAAAAAAATCTTGAATAATAACTTCTATCAAAACTATTTTCCCTGCTGCTCAGGCCACTATTATGAAACTTTCCTGGCCCACCATTTCTTTTCACTTGTTCCCACTATCAAGTCAGAAATTTTTCAAAATTTTGTTAATCCTTTTCATTCACCTTTATTTCATGGTTACCCCAGAATGTGCTTAGTCACACTGACCTCTTCCCTATTATTGCTTAGTGCTTTTATTTATTTATGTCTTTTTATTTAGCTGGTTATAATCTTAAAACATTGAGTTTCTAGTATAACTTCTCAATTCTTAAACTCTAATATCTTCTACAGAATAATTTCAAACTAGATTCTCATAAGACCTGCAAAACATATCCATCTTCCAAAACTTCACTAATCTATGTGTCACCCATGTTCCTGAATGACAAATCCCTTGTGTGAAATGACAGTCACACACCCTTCTCTTTTCCAAGCTCCCCAGTGCATTAATGTCAACTGTAGGATTCTTTGAAGTTGGAACACAAATGTAACTACGAAGAATGTTATTGTTTCCTCTGTTCCTTTTCTATGTGGCGGGCAGCTGGGGGGAGGCAACATTCTATTTTCCAAAAACAGGAATTTAGATTCTTGCTGAAACCCAGAATTTCCTAAATTCTTGAAATGTGCTCATTTCCACCTTTGTTGACATTGAAGCTGCCAACTGTCCAGTGCCCACTGACCATGCAGAGAACAACTAGAGAAGCAAGATCTCCAGTGCCTTCAACTCCTCTAACATTTCTTACTAAACCAACACATGAACTTGATGAGAACAAGCTTAGCCCACCTCTACATACGACCTTGTCTAACACAGAGAATACTCACTTAATGACTAGTAATATGTAAAAATGGAAAAATCTGGAAGGATACAGAAGTCACCCTTTCTATATACAGTCAAAAGTCCTGTTCTTTTTTCTTACACAGTAAATCCCTCCAATTTGTGAGACTAAGACTCAAATTAGCATAAAACATAAATTATGAAAACATTAAGAAAAAGCCCTCCAGCTTGTGGTTCAGTAGCAGAATGTTGTAATATGAGTATATATCACTGTACTCTCTTATTAGACTTCACCATGGAGCTAAGATTAGCCTCAAACTTGTGATTCTCCTGCTTCAGCCTTCTGAGGGCTGGGATTATGGGAGTGAGCCACCATGCCCAGCTATTACACTTGCTAACTGGAAGAAATTCTTAAAAATCATTTTAACCCAAGTCATCTTATTTCTCAGGTGGGAAACTAAAGCCCAGAAAGGTAAGAATGTCAAGCCATTCTCTCTATGTACTCATTGCCTACATTTATTCACGTTTGGTATGACTGCTCAGGCACCGAGTGGAGTAAGGGGTCTATAATTCATTACAAACAAGGGAAAATGTGGAACATTACACTTTGCAAAACTGTGCTGAGCCATAAGGGAATCAGGTGATAAATTCCTATGAAAAGGAAGACAAGGAGAAGTAAGAGACTGGTTCGGCTGCTCCCAAAGCTTTTGTTGTAGTCAATTTCTAATTCCTTCTCTTCCATTTCTCTATCATGAACTTCATAAGTACACTGTCTTCTACTAGTGCAGTATTTATTTCCATTTCTGTGTTTCTGGCAATTTTATGCAAGATTAAACCCACAACTAAAGTCAAAGGCATTTTTTCTCAAAATATAATCCTTTAGTTACACTTGAATTGTGTTTTCCTTTCACAATTCAGTGGTTAACAAATGTAATCACTTGTCCACCACATTCTAAAGAAAAAATAATACTGCTATACAGCCCCCACCACAGGCACATACTCAAGAGGGACAGAAAGCTGAAATGAAGGTCTCCATATTGCACAGGGAAGATCCGTAGAAGTACCATGGTAAGAAAACATGAACTTCTCAAGCTAACTTTAACCTTGAAAACAGCTCTGCCACTTAGTTAGCTAAGTGATACTTAATAAATTCCGAAATGCTTCTGATCTTAGATAATAATATATATTTCAAAGGAGGTTTTAAGGACTTAATTAATTTAAATGATTAACCCAATGCCTTGCATATATATATATATATATATATATATATATATATATATATATATATATCCCCCAATAAAATTCTTTCCACACTAACTTCTGCTAGTACTGGCACAAAAGTTGCTCATCAACGTAGAAAAACTTCAAGAAGCTACACAAAAACTGTCAGGAGACAAACTGAGCTGTAGGTTAACATGGGGAATATTTGTGATGTACAGTTTTGTACAGTTTGAATTTTATAGTATCAATTATAGAGACTAGGGATGTAGCTCCACTGACAGTGTCTGCTTCACATATATGAAGCCCTGGGTTCAATCCACTGCATAAACCATGCCTGGAGGCACATGGCTAAAATCCCAGCATGTGGGAGATAGTCATTCTCAACAATATAGTGAGTCTGAGGCCAGCTTAGCTACAAGAGCCTCTGTATGTGCTCAAAAACAAAGAAATCAATAAATAAAACTGTGTAAGGATCCACACAGATGCAAGACTGGTTCAGCAATTCAAAAATTGATGTAATCTTATCAAAGTAATAAATTAAATAAAAATTTTTCACAAGGCATGTAGTAAAATTGATACCTATTTATAATAACTCTCAGATATTGTGAGTCTTACTCAATTTGACAAGGAATCCAAACACAGCCTATAGGTAACACTGTTCCCAAAGGAGAAACACTGAATGTTTTCCCCCTAAGATTGGGAACAAGGTAAAGAGGTCCACCGGCACCATTCTTCCTTAAATAGCACCAAAAGTTCTAACCAAAGCAGTAAGATGAGCCAAGACAACAGAAGAGAATACCTATAGAAAGGAAGAAATCCAATAATCCCTTCTTATAGATAACCAGTCTTATAGCAAATACCAAATTCCTAGAACAAAAAAATTCAACAAGGTTACAGTATAGATCAAAATTTAAAAAAATTTCAATTGCATTTTTACATACTAGGAATAAATATGTAAATACCCAAACTGCAAACATATTACCATTTATAATTGCTCAAAAAAGTAAATTTGATATAAATCTAACAGCAAACATATAAGACGTATAAGCTAAAAATTATAAAATAATGGTAAAACATTAAAGAATGAATAAATCAAAGGACACAGACTATAGATTAGAAGATTCAACATAGCACACGCACATCAATTCTTTCTAAATATAGAGATTTATCATGTAATTTCCATCAAAGTTCCAGCCAAACTTGTTCTATAGATACCAAGATGATAAAACTTATATGGAAAGGCACAGGCTCCTGAATAGTTAAAATAATCTTGAAAAAGAATAATGTAAGCAGACACAATCTACCTAATTCACAACTTACTATACATTTATAGCACTCACTATGGGGGACTGTTGGAAAAACAAACACATAGATCAGAAGAATAACACACCCTCCAAGGCTCAAGGAACATTGCAGAAGATGGAGTGGAGAGAATGTAAGAGCCCCAGGAGGGGAAGGTATACTCTGAGGCATTGTACCAACAGGGAATGACTAGTACATTCAGACCCCACAGCGATTACATGTAACTCCACTGAGAAGGGCCCTCAGATGAATCAGGTCAGGAGAGAAGGAATTTAAAAGAATAATCTAAAAGGAATATGATCATTCTGCAGTATTTTCAGATATTAAAGTTCCCAATAAAATTATTAAAAAAAAAAACAAACCATAGCACTGAGAAACTGATCTATACAATTATGCACATGTGGTTTTGAGAAAGATACAAAAGCAAGTCAGCAGAGTAATAGGCTTTTCTAAAACTGATGCTCAGATAATTGGATACTCAGAGACAAACAAAAAAAGAAAACAAATCAACTTCAACCTAAGCCTCACACTCTATACAAATAGTAAACTTAAATGAATAATCATGGGTTTAAACATAAAAAGCAAAACCAGAAAACTTTTAGAAAAAAGAATAAGGAAATCTTCAGGTTCTAGAGGTAGGCAAAGAGTTATTAAATTTGACACTAAAAGAAAAACTCACTGGGTTGGGGTATAGCCCTAGGGGTTAAAGGCACATGCCTACAAAGCCTGCCAGCACAGTTCAATTCCCCATTACCAACGTAACCCTAGAAGCATAAAGTGGCACATGCATCTGGAGTTCCTATGCAGTAGCAAAAGGCCCTGACATGCCCATATTCATTTTCTCTCTCTTTCAAATAAGTAAACCAAAACATATTATTTAAAAAAGAAAAAGCCTCCAAAAGAAAATGCAATAAGCTGAAATTCATCTATTTTAAAACACCACTTTGTGAAAGACACAGTCCAAAAGATGCAAAACCTTACTACTGACCAACAGAACATATTTACAAAGCACATACAAGACAAACAAATAACACCCATAATATATAAAAAAAAAAACTTAGAAAACTCGGCTTGGTGTTGGGAAGAAAGTAGATGTAGTTATGTAAGAGTATCATGTGGAAGCTTTGTGATAATGATTATATCAATGTCAGTATCCTAAATGTGATATTACTATCCAATAGGCTGTTGTCATGGGACAGGGCAGGAGTGACAGGTTATAGCAATTAATCTACTGGACAGAACTTAGAATCACCTAGGCAGCAAGTTTCTGGGAAAGCCTTTGAGGGATTATTCGATTAGGTTAGCCTCTTGTCAGTCATCCTAGTAAGGGATTATCTTGATTAGATTAACTGAGGTGAAAAGACCCATCAGAACTGTGGACGCACAATTCTAGAGGCTGGGGTTCTGGACTGGATAAAAAGGAGAAAACTAATTGAACACCAGGAATCATCACTCTGTTTCCTGACTGTGGACTGCCTCAAGCTTCTGCCACCATGCATTCCCTACCATGATGGACTGTATCTAACCTTGAACTGCAAGCTGAAATAAACAACTTCCTTTCTTAAATTGCTTCTTGTTAGAATTTTATTTCAGCAACAAGCAAGTAGCTCATACAGCAGGATACATGAACAAAGAGTGCAAGAGAACTCTATTATTTCTCCAGACTGCACATAAATCAACAATTATATCAAAAAAATTTTTTTAAATCAATGCTATGTAATATCTACAAAAAGACTTAAGCTCAAGAAGACTTACCCAAAGCCCCACCCATCTATTGCACTGGTAAACACCACATTGCCCTGCTCTGGAGAGAAGTACAGCTGAGAGTCATCCACGTCCTCCAAGCCAGTGCTCCAGTCATACACTTGATCGCCTTGTTCAGAAGCTGTGTTCACCTGGGATTCTGTGTCTCTCTCTGCTCTTTCTTCTAGGACTTTAGAAGTAAAAAGAGTTCCTGTAAGTGCGTTAATCTAGGAGAGATGGCGAAATGGCAGAGTGTCATTCGCATGCTTAGCACACAGTGGGTAGGGACACACTAACTTCATTAAGGCTAGAACTGTTGTCAGAGTTTGGACTCAATGGAGGTTACAATTACAATCAACGAATACCATCTATTTTAACTTATCCTTTATATTCCAGCAAAACTAAGTCTCCTAAACTAAAGCTTCAGAAAGGTCATTTTTGTCATTATTATTTCTATGTCCTAGGGACTTGTATCATAAGAATTCATAAAATCCAAACGCCAAAATTTTACTCTGTAATTTTAGTTAATTCCCTCCATTTCCAATACCACCTTTTTGAAAATTTCACCCTTTTTCAGGTCTTTTTCCCAACCTGTAATGCCCACTGATTTTTTACTTCCAAATAAGTAAACTTATTTCCTGCCTCAAACCAAAAAAAAAAAAAAAAAAAAAAAAAAAAA
>PVHP010008596.1:0-11458 GCA_004024765.1 Zapus hudsonius | reverse complement strand
CTGTTAACAGGAAAATGGATTATCAACCATTCTTTCTCATTGCTCTGTTGATCTTCCTTCTCTATGGCAAATAAATATGTTCAAGTTGATCTCTGTCTTGAAGAATTTCAATCTCCTATGTATGACCTATAAGACTCACTAAAATATAAGTTTTACATTTCTTTCTGCCATTTCTTATCACTGCTTAATTCTGGCTTTCTGCCTCCTCCCTGTTGACTCAGGTGAGATTAAGCGGCCGGGGGTCCTGCTCTGAAAGAATACTCTGAATGAGTATGTAGTCGCTCTCTGAATATTGTTTCAACTGTTTGTCTCCCTTACTACCCTGTGAGCTCTAGGAAAACAGGGACTCTGGTCTGATCATCTTCATACTCAGAGTCCTTAGCAAACAACAGACATCTGACACTTTATTGATTTGGCAAATATCCATACAAATGTTCATGGAATAAACAAATGCTAGAGTGAAATTATATGTAAAGACAAGTAAAAAAATCAGTCTTTTAATACTGTTTCACTTAGGAAACCACAGCTCTCTTTGGCTTTCCTGCTACAGGTGCTCACCACTGTCCACCCTTTCTTCCCCTCTTTCCCTCTATCCCTCCACACTCCCTGGTGCACACATCCCTTTCTCTCTCTTTCTCCCCACCTTTTCCCTTTGCCCCACTCCAATAAAATCTTGGACCCGCCACCCTCCAAAAAAGTTTTAACCAGTGTTTTAAATGTGACAGTCCATTTTCGAAGCTGCACTCAGAAGAAAGGGTGTTCTCAGAAGAAGGGAGGGACTCTCCTCCAGCGCATGTCAGCTCTGCTAACATGCATGACATGGTGACCCCTATGAGCAGAAAGCTTATGTAATAATCTAAAATAAGGAATTTTTCTGCAACATCACCTCATACTCAGCCCAGCAGTTTCCATACAAACTTTGAGTCTAGTTTTTTAAGTAGTGAAGAACACAATACCTGTCCTAAAATATTCTTGAGGTGAGAATAGGCCTCTTGTGGGGTGAATTTTAGTTCCACAATCAAGCGATCTATCTTATTAATCACTAAAACAGGACGGATGTTTTCAAGCCAGGCTTGTCGCAGAACTGCCTGTGTCTGATAAAAACACAAGGAAAAATGTGAAACTTGCGATTTGCAACTAAAACACATTAGAAAATCTTGGTTAATAACCAATACATCCCCATGCTCCTTTTTCACAAGTCAGACTAAGTTAGTGCAATAGCAGTGCCACCAGGCCCTCAGCAAGTCCACATGCAGCACCCTGACAAGACCAACAGTGCGCAGCAGGCAGATGGAGCGTGGCCGTTTAGGTCAAAAGGGCAAATTACATTTTGTAAAGACAGAAGAGTTTAGAGGAAACAAATACCACAGTTCCAACTCATATATCAAAATGTCATTTGATCTATATTTTCCAGGAGAAGAGCCCCTGCTCCCCTCCCTGACCATAATGTGACTTCTGTGTGGTGACCACTAGTCTGCTCAGCTAAAGTCAGCTGTGTTCACTTCATCCATCAGGTCAGATACCTCAGACACTGCTTAGACTAAGGTTGCAGTCCTCAAGCTTGAGACACCTGTGGCCTCAGAAGAACAAAGGAGAGGCTACAGGATAATCATCGTGCATCTTCCTGGAATATCAAATTTCTTCCAGTTGAGTACTTTGTCTTTTATCATTCATTTTTTTAAAGATCATTAACAAAATGCATATACACAAAGACCAAGCATCCATCTGTGTTCCATCCCTACCAGAGCTACATTTTTAATCTGGCCTGAATGATAACTTTTTCCAAGTTTGGTGGGAACAGATAAATAGAAACACTGGACAGGTAGCAGTGGATTAAGGATGCAGAAGAGTACCAGAGGAATTCTTCAAGTAGGAGGGTGTGTGCATGTGTGTATGTGTAGACAGGAGTGCAAACTGAGACACCAATAGAAAAGAAATAGTTCAGTATTACAATATCAACAACCTCTCATGATTTAGTAACCTGTTCAACTGGCATAAAACCTCTAGATCCACTCAAAATCAACCTTTATCCCCTTTACTAAGTTCCTCTTCTAAGAGGATATAAGTGTGGTCACCATCTCTAAGATCTCTTTAAAATTTCTGGTAATTTAGCCTTATGTCAGACTGAATTACCAAATGTGAAACATAAAACCAACTTTCTGTCAGCAATACATGGTTATCAAGTTTTTCCTCTTCCTCTTCTTTCTTTATCCACTCAATGTTTTCGCATCACACCATCACAGTTCACACACATCTTACCTGTGGACAGACTCCTTCCACAGCATCTACAACAATGATGCATCCATCACAAATCCGAACTGCTGTTGAGACTTCTGAGGAGAAATCCACGTGTCCTGGAGAGTCTATCAAATTAATCAGGTACTCTTCATTACCTGAAATAAAATTTGATGACACATTGTCAACTGTGTAGTTTAGCAATACTCTTTCTCAAGCATTCTAGAAGAATGCTTCTGAGACAAGACTGAACAAAGCTAAAGAAACCCAAAGCTCAATCAATAGCTATCATTCCAATTTTTCCCAATGAGAAAACTATGGACTCCAAATAGATGAACATAAAATGTCAATGAACTTCACTAAGGTAATGGTTATCACATACTAACAGCTTAGTGTGAGCTTTTAATGCATCAAACAAACATTGTTGAATCCTTATATTACCTCTATGGCATAAATACTGCTATTTACCTTTTATAGATGGGTCAGTTGAGAATGGAAGAAACCAATGGCTATGGGGTCAACTTAAGACACAAAGCAGATCGCCAAATTCTTACCTATAATTTCTCAAGGAGTAGTAGTGTGTGAGTCTGCTCAACCAATAGTGAGACTAAAGCCTAAAATCTGTACGAAATTTACAAAAATTTAAGGAGCAGTCATCATGTGCTAAGCTGTGTGTTAAATACACTCACACATGTTATCTTCTTCAACAGCTCCAATAAATATTTTAAACTTACAGTAGGTGACAACTCATTTTGACTTGCCTGGTTTTATAACTAAAATTCACACATTCTATCACAGCCCTCATTCCCAGGCAAACCAGAACATGTGACCTGCAATATGGAGGTTTAACATTAAGACACAATTTAGCAAACCATGTGAATAATAAATGATAGAGAATCCTGCACTAATCCTGCTAGTAAAAAAAGAAAAATTAATATACTTTTAATAAAATAATTATTTTGGCAAATTACTAAACTTTGGTCATTACTAAAAAAGATATAACTTGAAGGTAAAATAATTATTCAAATAAATATTAGAATGTTCAGACATATATATATATATGTTACTTTTTGTTCCTCCTCTTCACTCGGTATTTAAAACTGCAATGTTTTTAAGAATTACTACAGGGTTAAATGTTACACTCACACTATGGACCATTTAAAAGTTTTTTGTATTTTTTTCTGGAATGGAATTTTAATGACTTGTGCCCGAGGTGATATGACATCTATAAAGCAGGACACCAGTAACCACAGGCAGAGCTATGTTTGTGAGTTAGCTATTTGTGCCTGACTATAATTGTTCTAAATCTATAATGTTAACTTACAATAACCCTCTGGAGTAGTTGCCACTATTAGCCCCATTTCAAAGTGCAGGTTACTAGAGCACAGCTTCTTTCTAAAGTTCAGCATCTTTCTCATGACTATTCTGTTAGAACCCAACTCTAAACTTGTTTAAGAACACAAAGTTCAAAATGGCAGAGAAGGCCAAGTGTGGTGGCAAATGCCTGTATTCCCAATAAACGGGAGGCTGAGTAAGGAGGATTACTAGTTCAAGGCCAGCCTAGGTTACATAGCAAGTTCCAGATCAACCTGGCTTGTGGGGTAAAACCCTATCTTCCTTACTCCCCTCCTCAATAAAGTAAAGAGATTCAAACCTCCCAGAGTTCACACCTCTAGCCACTACACTCAGATAGTAAGTTCTTATAAGTTCTACCACACATACCAAGATCCACTGGCAGTGAGTTGCTTAACACTGAGACATGGCTTCTTAAATTTTCACTTGATGCCTTTGTGCCTAAGAAACTTTTATACCAGCTCAGGGTACTGATATATGAACTAGGTATACCAATCACACATTTACTGATAATCAGAAACTACTTAAGCATTTCTTTGATATACATATAATTTTACCATAAAGATAAAAGCAAATTTGCATACAAAGGAGACGGATGCGCTTATTTTTAAATTTTGACTCAACATGTTACTACATATTCAACGTTTTTTCAGAATTGACCAATATTTTGATTATATAATTGTCACAGCAAGGAATGCCACTTTACATAAATGTGCGCAACAAAATAGGAGAAATATGTTTAGGGCAATTTCAGAAAACTTTAGAAATTCTGTCTATTCCCAAGCCCAAATTCCCTGAACTTTTTTTCCGTTTTTTTTTTTTTTTTTTTTTTTTTTTTAGTAAAACTCAAGCCAGCATCTCAAATAGCAATTTTTAAGGTTGCAAAGCAATTCAAAGATACACTAATTTGATATTTCCATGCCGAGGAATTGTGATTAGAAAATATTTATATCTTAGTTTTCCATAATTTGAACAAACACTATTTCCATAAGAACAGAAAACACTGCATTTCATAACATGTAATAGTCTTATCTGAGCTGAGTTGTTTCAGGCAGCATGTATCGGCATTGTGGCATCCACAGTGCAAAGTGTACATGCTGTATGATTACCACCAAGGCTGCAGTGAAGTCATGCAATGCAACATGGGTGAGCACTGCCAGAGATGCTTCTGCATTCATTATGTACTTGATTTTGAATTAATGTTTAGGTGTTTCATGTTCAGAAACCTTTAACTATAATCTCAAATTTCCATGACTCCCATCACAACCCACAATTTCAGAAGCACTAAGTAAAAGATCCCAAAGTGTATCGGGGCTTGGTGGAAAGAAGAACTGCTGGCAGTCAGCAAGGTTGCCTTCCTCAGCTCCCCTTCAGGCAAACTGCTTTCAAAGGCTCTTGTGTACCTACTCACGCCACCGGGTCCACCCCGCCCCCAAAGAAGACCATGGACACATGTTAACTAACCAGCACCCTAGACCAAAGGTCCACTGTGTCTTCATGAAACATTTCACTGTCATAGCTTACAGCGCTGGTTCCAGTCACCCTCTTGGATCAACTACCATGGTCTCCACGGAATAGACAAAGAAAAGTGACCAAGTTTAACATGGCCTGGTCCTGTCACATTAAAGCAAAAGCTGAGAGCCTTGGGGTTACTCAGCATTTTCTTAATCAAACCCTTCATTGCATAAACATTCTAAAGACATCATATGTAAGAGATTTACTCAAGTTCACGACAGAAGCAATGAGAAGCATACCAGGGGATATTTGATGGTCTTAGTTCCTTCTTAGGTCATAAGATTCCTTTCTTTCATAGCTGGGAAACTAGGCTTGCTTGAGTGTGTAATGAAATAAACTTGAGAAACACAGATAGCCTTGTAGGTCACACCACACCACACACTCACATCCAAAGAATCTCAGTAATAAAACAACCTCCGTTACACTTGGAGTTTCTCATGAGGAAGTGCTGTGGCCAGTCACAGAACTGAGAAAAGGCAGAGCTATACTCAGAGCCAGGCCTCCACTTTCAATGCCTTTTTCATCTTAACCTTTTCCCCATTACTTCAAACTAAATTTCAAAGGTATGGAAAAAGAAGTCCCACATCCATCAGAAAAGAAACTCCCTAAGTAGAGCTCTTTTACTGTGAGCCAAGTCACATTTCGCTTCTTTAAAACTTGTTTACAGACTGGGGAGATGACTTAGCAGATGAAGGCACTAGCTTGCAAAGCCTGCTGGCTGGGTTCAATTCCACTACAATCAGGTAAATCTGGACATGAAATGGCACATACACCTGGAGTTTGTTTGCAATGTCAAGGGACCCTGAAGTACTCCCACCACAATAAGAATGTTTTTTTAAAAATGTGTTTACCTGAATGCTATCTACTACTGTGTGTGAGGATTAAATAAAAAATATGGGGCTGGAGAGATTGCTCAGTGGTTAAAGGCACTTGCTTACCTGGATTCAATTCCCCAGTACCCACATAAAGCCAGATGCACAAAGTAGCACATACGTCTGGAGTTTGTTTGCAGTGGCAAGAAGGCCCTGGCACCTTGCATGCCCATAATTACTTCTCTGTATCTGCCTCTCTCTCTCTCAAGTAAATAAATAAAAATATTTTAAAAACAAATTAAAATGTTATGAGGCTTATGTTATATATTACTGATTGCTAATAGAAATTACATATATGCATATATATTTTAATTTTTAAAATATTTTTGAGAGTCAGAATGAATGAGAAAGGCCATGCCAGGGACCTCTTGCTTGTATAATAGGCAAATGCAGCCGCATCCAGCTTTATAAGGTGCTGGATTGAACCCAGGGCTTCAATTCAAACACTGTGCGACCTATTCTACAGCCCCTAGCCCTTATTTATTAATATTTATTTACTTGAGAGGAGAGAATGGGCACACCAGAGCCTCCTGCTACTGCAAAGAACTCTAGAGGCATGTGCCACTATGTGCATCTGACTTCATGGGGATATTGGGGAATCAAACCCAGGCCATTAGGCTTTGCAAGCAAGCACCTTTAAATGCTGAGCCATCTCTCCAACCTAACTTTATATGTTTTTAATGGAAATTATAAATTAAAACATATGAATAGGCTGAATGATCTTTCCAATTGATAGCACAATCATCCTGTCTCAGACTCTTGACTATTGCAATTCCATGTGTGAGCTGAGCCATTATATGCAGCTGGTTTTGGTTTGTGTGTGAAAAGCCATAGTTGGGTTTTAGCTGGATATGCTTGACTCTGATAAAGTGTCAAAAGTGAGATTTAGGGAAAAGAAAGGGTACTTTTGTAATTTGTAACACTGATTCCTACTGTAGCATTTAAGGATAAAAACTTCTGTTGTGTTTTCCCAAGTATTTTGAAATTCATGTTCTGTAATTCTCATGTCAGAGAACTGATCTTACTAGCTAACCAACAATTCATTTTTTAAAAACATGTTCCAGGCTGAAGAGATGGCTTAGCGATTAAGGCATTTGCCTGCAATGCAGAAGGACCAGAGATCGATTCCCTAGTGCCCATATACAGCCAGCTGCACAAGAGGGCGCATGTGTCTGGAGTTCATTCGCAGTGGCTTGGAGGCCCTGGTGCGCCCATATTCTCTCTCTCTCTCCCTCTCTCTCTTTCTTTCTCTCTCTCAAATAAATAAATATTTTTTTAAAAAAAAAACATGTTCCAAGGCAACTGGAAAAAAAGGAGAAAGATATAATTAAGGAAGACACCTCGCAATTTCTGCTACTAGTTACAGAAAAAAAATCTTGGCATTCCCCCCTTACTTTCAGTGTCATGGTAATTATTTCTTAGTAGGTCCGCAGTTCACTAGCATCTGACAGTGAGACTCCTCTGAAAAGTAGCTTCTTTTAAGAAACTCAGTGTTCAATCTCCAAAACAGTGGAGTCGCTACTACAGTGCTAAGAAAGGGGATGAGATAACTCATGTTTTTGATAAAGATCTAAACTCTGTGAAAATGTCTATTAGAAGAATACTGATCTAATCACAGAAATCAGAGGAACATAAGCAGAGCCTGAGTTACCTGAGGATATGCTGCTAATTCCTTAAACATGTCACAATTATGTACCTAATTATGTAACAACTACACAGTGACCACTAGTCTCCATCACACAAAATACTATTCCTGCCCTTGTGTATTTTAAATCACTGTATAAAATTGTGTTATAAGTCAACTAATATGACTTATGCTACAGTGTGGATCTAGAATGCCCCCTAAAGGCCCATATTTAAAGGCACTGTCCTCATCTTGGCACAGTTGTGAGATGGTAGAACTTTTAAGAGGTAGTGTCCAGTGGAATATCTTAGGTCACTGAGGGGGGAATGTGCTCCAAGGCAACTGTGGTCTCATTCTCTCACATCCCAGTGGACAGTTTCCTCTCCCATATGATGGATCGTGTGGGCTTAACACAGCATGAAAGCAGTGGGAGCAACCAACCACAAACTGATTCCTCCAAAATTGTAATCCTGAAATTCAGAAAGTATAACCACAGCAGTCATTGAAAGAAGTAGAGAGATAAACAGCGCTGTTGTTGAGAAGCAAAACTACAGAAGTGGTTCTCAGGGATAGCTAAGAACCACTTTGGAGAAATTGGATGAAAAGTAAAATTATGAGCCTGGCACCAAAGTCATCAATGAATGGAGACCCTAATCAGGTGATCACAATATGAAGAATGGTGAGAAACTGGATGGCGTAAGTCTAAAGAGGAGTTTAGAAGAAGAATGGAGGAATTAATTTTGGAACCAGTATTAGAACATGAAGATAATCCCATGTCCTAAACCAGAGATAAAAGGAACATGAGCAAAATATAAGGGAAACAGTGTTGTCACTGATAGGCAGGAGCAAAAGCAGGAGGGATCATGGGTAAAATGATGCTTGTTTACCTCAGAATCTCTATAGATAAATTTTGGTAAGGGAGAAATGGCCAGTTGAGGGAGGTTATTAGAATCACAAAGAAATATGTGAAAGAGACCCTGAGAGGCTACAGACCATGTGACTTACATCTTGGGCAACCACCAAAGATAACAAGGATGTGGTAATGCTGGCCACAGGAAAATGTCCATAAGTAATCCCAGAAAATCTGTGGTCCAAATAAGAGAGGACACAGGATGAATGAATCGAGGCCTGGACTTACTGACTTCCAACAGACTCTTGATCCAAGTGAATAGCCTGGAAATGTAATTTATGGTTCCTAGAACTGGTCCTGTAGTCTAGAAACTACTCCATCCAAGCTTTCTTAACCTTAACTCCATTTTGCACATAAGTAAAATAATGACACTATCTCAGAGGGTTGCTATAAAAATTAATCAGTCATACATGAGAAACACTTAGCTAAGAATTAAACTTACCATCACCTAGTTTCTCAATCCTGGCATCAACTGAATGTTTCACAAAGTAAAAAAGCCATTGTTTAAAGAGGAATAATAATAATAATAATACCCAAAAACTGACCTTGGGACTCCTTCCCTCCTAGACTGAAAGAAAAGGCATGCAATCACTCATCAGGACCACAGGGAAGTGCTCACACAAGCAGGAGGGAAGCCTAGGGCACTACTGCCTATGACACAAAGTCCATGCTGGCTCTGAGTGGCATGAGTTCCTAGTGGCCTAGTCTTTGGACAGCCAAAGAGCTGCATCCACACTGAATGTAGAGTACTGCCCACCACACTCACCCACAGACATGGACCTCTTTGCAAGTCACAAGCAGCAGTGCAACCTCTGGTGTTCATTCACAGCTGCAAGTGGCCCTACATCTATACATGCACGCATGCGAGTGAGCATGTGCAAATTTATATATATATATATATATATATATATATATATATATTTATATGAATGATTTAAGGAGTAGAAATAAACAGCAATATGCTTTTAAGATTATGCAACAACTAGTCCATTAATTTCAAATTGTTTAATTCATTTGAATGTATTTTCTGTATCTAGTTTCTAAGATAAAGGAGTCATAGACATTATATCCACTTAGGATCTTTTGTAAAATGTATATTGTTGGAAGTATTTCCTAACTCTCGAAATGACAAGATAGTGTTTTTGCCTAAGGGCAAACAGAGAGACAACTAAGAAACAGAAAAATGTTTCACAAATGATCTCAAATATTTGTAGCTAGTGTTCAACACAACTGTAAAGACAGAGGCTCCATTTTGTAAACAACTGGATCCTAAGAAAATGATCACCTTGGTGGTTTTCAACACCATTATTATTCTAAGTCTGCTGTAAGTTTATTTACTAGCATAAGTGAACATTGAAAAAAAAATTTTTTTTCTTTGAAGCTGGTTTCATTAAGTCAGACTCAGAGAAAAGGTATTAACATTTAGTACATAGATTCTCAACTAAGAAGTCCTTCATGGGTTGGGGAGATTACTCAGGGGTTAAAGGTGCTTACTTGCAAAGTCTCTCAGCTCAGGGTTCAGTTTCCTAGTAAACACATAAAGCTGGAGGACAAAGTGATGCATACACCTGAAGTTTGTTTGCATCCATAAGAGGCCCTGGCACTCCTGTTCTCTCTCTCTTAAATAAATATATAATTTTAAAGAAGCCATTTATACTAGGTGGGAATGAGGGAAGGTGTAGTAAACGTAAGTGGTCTGTGGAGTTTCTTTAACCATCAGCCTCCCTCCCTCCAAGCAGGTTTCAGGCTCTCACCTTCATAGCAGGAAAAACCATTCTGAAAGAATCAGCACTAAGCTACGATATAAATGTATCCAATCTTTTAAGTGTTCAGAGTACACACAGCACGTCAACATTCCCACCGTCCACTCTTTTTGGTAGGCTTGGGAAACGAGGCTCTGGATTGTTCAGTATAGAGACTGCCTGGCTCAAAGTCCTTTGCAGGTATCAAGCAATGCTCACAGAGAAACATGTTTGATATCTATTGATTTCACTCTCTTACAGTGCTATACCAGAAAAAACAAAAGTAGAATAATTAAATTTCATGGACTGTAAGTCAAGCCCGAATAAGGTGGTTAAAAAAGTAGATTAGAGTGACTAGGAAGAGTTAACAATTAAAAGTGACACTAGAGTAAAAAAAAAAAAAATCACTAGCAAGTATAGAAGATGAAAGGCTTTCATGTTTCAAGTCTACAAAATAGTGAGTTACGATCTTTGATAATAGTCTCTGGATCAATGACTACAAATATACCCCTTAAGATGTGAGAGGTAGTATTTTAAAATTGAAATGTTACTTTGAATTTTAACAATGAGAATCCATGTACCTAAAAGCTTCAAAACTCATTTGATTCAAAATTTTTGTTTGTTTGTTTTTGTTTTTCAAGGTAGGGTTTTGGTCAAGGCTAACCTGGAATTCAGACCTGGAATTCACTATTGTAGTCTCAGGCTTGGCCTCAAACTCATGGCAATCCTCCTACCTCTGCCTCCTAAGTGCTGGGATTAAAGGTGTGTGCCACCATGCCTGGCCAAAAATATTTTTAAGACTTATGGCAAGGAAAACAGCCATACGCCCCCCAAAGTACATCCCTTGATGCCAGAGCCAGATATGACACTGTGAAGGATAAACCACAGGTCACTCCATTAGGGAAATAAAACTTTATTGTTTTCTACAAATTATAGAAATATACATCTTGTATAAAGTTTTCTAACAGTACAATCATAAGCATTTTGAAAGGTACAAACTTTATAATAAACCAGTCTCTGGAGATAACTACTATAAAGGTTTAATATGAATCCTTCCAGCAACCTTTATCCACATACATGTTTTTATCACTCAAACACATTCATATCTTACAGAAATATTCTGCAACCTGATTTTGTCTTTTAACATCATTTTTTCTATAGAATGACCTACAGATTAAGCATTTAAGAGGTATGTAATACTTCATAG
>PVHP010008595.1:26595-52970 GCA_004024765.1 Zapus hudsonius | reverse complement strand
CTCTCTCTCTCTCTCTCTCTCTCTCTCTCTCTCTCTCTCTCTCTCTCTGCTTGAAAATGAATAAAATATTTAAAAAAAACAACAGTTGAATGGATACAGAAAAGGTAGTCCATATAGTGGATTTTTTCCAGCTATAAAGAATGAAATGAGAACATTTGCAGGAGAGTAGAACTTCATAATATTAAGCAAAGTAAGCCAGTCTCAGAAAGACAAATAATATGTCTTCTTTAAAGAGCTGCATCTAAGCCGGGCGTGGTGGCTCACGCCTTTAATCCCAGCACTCGGGAGGCAGAGGTAGGAGAATTGCTGTGAGTTCAAGGCCAGCCTGAGACTCCAGTAAATTCCAGGTCAGCCTGAGCTAGAGTGAGACCCTACCTTGAAAAAAACAAAACAAAACAAAAAAAAACAACAAAAAAAAAGAGCTGCATCTAGATTTGTGCATGTGTGTGTGTGTGTGTGTGTAGAAAGCTGTCAAGAGGAAAGAGGTTTAAACAGTGGGGGAGGGGAAATGAGAAGGAAATGGAATTTTTATGTCATGAAAACAGAAAAGAGGACAATTCAGGGGAGGTAGGGGATAAGTGGGACAGTGGAGGAAGGGGTGACTAAGAAAAAAAAATATATATATGCATTAATATTTCACAATGAAAACCAATTATTTGTATGTTAACCAAAAATAATGAGCACAATATGCTGTTATTAACTCTAGTCAGCATTTTGCACAGTAGATCTCTTGGACTTATTCCTCCAATCTGAAATTTTGAGCCAGCACCTTCCCGACTCTAGTTCTATTGCACTTTGCATAATGTCCTCCAGGCTCACACAACCTTCCTTTCCTGAGGTTGAGTGTCTGCGGCACACCTTCACCACTGATGGCTATCCAGGTGAGTGTCTGCGGCACATCTTCACCTCACCGCTGATGGCTAGCCGGGTGAAATCATGTTTTGGTTACTGTGACCAATGGCTTCAAGCACACAGGGGTGTAGCTGTCTCTTCCACACGAAGTCCATTCTCCTTAGCTACCTAGTCACAAGTACAACTGTTGGAGCAAAGGTGTGCTTCAGCTTAGTTCTGTGGTGCTAAGCATCAAACCCACTGCTGAGCCTTCTGTTTTGTTGTCAAAGAAATAGGGTCATTCTGTCACCCAAGCTGGGTGCAAGCAATCCCCTGAATGGCAAGACTAGAGGCACACACTCCCATGACTGGCTGGGAGCTCAGGGTCTTCATGGCAGTGCCTTGCTCTTTTCATTATTATAGCTTTGTGGTATATTTTCAGAGTCAGGGAGTGCTGCTTCTAGCTTAGTTCTCTGTGCTCAAGATTAATAGTTATTTGGGATCTTTTGTGACTCAATGCAAATTTGAGGTCTATTCTGTCTTTAGAATTTGATAGGAAATGCATTGATTCTATAGATTACTTTGAGTGACGTGGATATTTAATATTAGTTCTTCCCAAATCATGAACAGGGTGTATTTTTCCATTTATTTATATCTCTTCAATTTCTTTTGTTAATGTTTTATAGTTTTCAGAGTATAGGCCTTTTACCTCTTTGGTTAATTTTATTTTTCTGGTTACTTCGAGTAGGATTTTCTTTTTTTTTGTTTGGTTTTTCGAGGTAGGGTCTCACTCTAGCCCAGGCTGACCTGGAATTCACTATGTAGTCTCAGGGTGGCCTCAAACTCATGGCAATCCTCCTACCTCTGCCTCCCAAGTGCTGGGATTAAAGGCGTGCACCACCACGCCCGGCAGGATTATTTTCTTGACAGTTAGTGGATATACATGTGATTGATACTTGTATGCTGACTTTGGACCCTGAAACATTTCCAATTTGCTAGTTCTTAAAAGTTGTTTGGTGGTGGGTCATTAGGGTTTCAAAATGTCATCTGAACATGGACACCTGAAATCCTTTTAATCTGGATGCCTTCTCTATCTTGATCTATTTGCTCTGGCTGGGACTTCTGGTACTGGTTCGAAGCAAAGTGGCAAGAACAGACATCATTGATCAGTTCCTTGCCTTATTTCCTCCCCACTGAGCAACCTAGTAGCTGTGGGCTCCTCACAGTTTTGAGACTGTGTTATGGTGTATTATCTTCTGATATGGGTGAGGGACAAGGCAACTTCTGCAGGTAGTTAATTAGAGACACAGGCCCAGAAGAACATGGAGGCTGTCCTGCCCTAGTGAGACCTCAGCTCCATCTGATTCAAGTAAGGATAAAGAGCAACTTCTGGTTTTTCAGGGGCTTGTCCCCAGCCCTAGCCCCAGCCCTGAGGCTCCCCTCCTGGACCCACCAACCAATCAAGGTCCTTCACAACATACATTTAAACTTGATGCTTGAGTAGCTAGGAGGATTTTTCCAGGGTTTTCCCCTGGGGGCCCCTTCTAGTTGGGAATTCCCTCCTCAGCTTGGAATCTTTTCTCTTCTTTCATCTCGTAAAATAAATCTTTCATAATTTACCATTGTGTCTGCAGTTTTCAGTTCTTTGCTAGACAAGAACTTGAGATCTGAGTCACTAGCTTGGAGAGTTCTAAGTCACCCAAAGCCTAGTACTCTCAACCCCACACTTCTATACCTAATTTGTTAAGAACACATATTTTAAGATAAGCTCAAGTCCCACTTTGAATGGCAATTTAATGTTGCTGTAATTTTATAATTTTCAAATGAATTTCATTTTATCTTTTGGTAATTTTTTTCCCAGGTGGCAAACATTTCCACAGGTTCTACAAGGCTGGAAGCCCATGGTCATCGTACATACTGTCCCCGCGGACAGGATGGCTTAGGGCTGGAGAGTGTCTTTAGCTGGGGACCTTGTCTAGGGGAGCACTGACTCTCAAGTTCAACCCTTCCCATGTTGTCCTCTGACAAGTGAGAAATAAGGTTACTTCTGTTGTAGTAGGAGGAGCCAGTAGGAGACATGGAGGTGCAGCTCTGAATCTCTGATCAAGGTGAACCAGTCAGGAAATTGCAGTTTGCCATGTCTCTGCTGCAGCATTTTTTTTTTTTTTGTTTTTTCAAGATAGGGTCTCACTCTAGCCCAGGCTGACCTGGAATTCACTCTGTAGTCTCAGGGTGGCCTTGAACTCACATGGATCCTCCTACCTCTGCCTCCCAAGTGCTGGGATTAAAGGCGTGCGCCACCACGCCCGGCTGCAGCATCTTTTTGCGAGGTTAAACAGAGGACTCAGTTTCCCCTTGTGGGGCCTGACCACAGACATTACTCTTGCCCAACACGAGTATCCACTGTGGGCAGTCTGCCACCAGGCCTTTCTCGGGGTCCTCCTGCTTCCCCCCTTCTTTTCAGATTTCACATCTGCCTGCTTGACCTCTTGTTTCTTTTTCTTCTTTCCAGTAAATGTTTGGATTTCTAGCTTCCTGACAGTCCCATCTGACAAAGCTGCCTACCTCAGTGCAGTTGGGAAAGCCTCTGGCTTGCTCTTCTGAATGCAGAGGCTTAAAAAATAACATCTTCAATAAACCAACAATGTAAACTGCAAAGAAATACAATGCTTCACTGGATTACTACAAAAGAACGCAGGCTTCTGTAAGGATGGAGGATATCTTCTGGGGCTGACTGTTCACCTGCTGCTATGTGGCTGAAGATTACCCTGGGAGCTGGTTAGAATACAGAGTATTTATGTGCCAGGAACCATGGTAAGAGAAGAGCTTTTCTACACACTGATTCATTCAGTACTCACATAGTTCTTATACACAGCCCCATTCTCCAGGTAAGAAAATGCATGTAAGGTTGGAGAGATTACTCAGCACTTAAAGGCACTTGCTTGCAAAGCCTGACGGCCTGGGTTCGATTCCCCAGTACTCACATAAAGCCAGATGCACGAAGTAGTACATGTGTCTGAAGTTCAATTGCAGTGGCACGAGGCCCTGGAATGCCCATATTGTTTCTCTAATAAAAAATAAAAATAACTAAAGAGAAAAAGAATGAAAGAAAGTGGATTTAGATGTGGAGCTTAGATATGAATCAAGAACTGAGGTCAAAATTAACACTCTAATACAAACACGCACACCCCACTATGGGATATATCTAAGCTACTGAGTTCCCAAGGAAGAAAAGAAATATGAACTACATAGAAATTAGTGGAAACAGGAAAATGAAGCTGTTGAATAGATGGCCTTAGAAACCTGAAGACAGGAGAGAGCAGAGGGAGTTTTGAGGGAAAGATTTTACATGCCTGTGCCTTTTCTGATGAAGCCATTTTTGGAGACGTGATTTTTCTGGGATCCCGTTTCTACAACCCAGTCCCTGAGGTGGATTTCATTTCTGTTCTAGCATCGTGTATTTTCTTCCTGCATGGAACTTTTAGTTATGATTTACCAAATTCCACAAGTGATCCTGCTGGGCGCTAACATGAACAGCGCATTTCAGAATTCACCCCAGAAGCCACGTAGGGAGCGAGAGGACTGATGCCTGGCTTCTCGTACAAAAGTCAGTCTCAGGTTCTGGCTTCATGTGACATCCTCATGGATCACCACTGAGCATGTGCACGTGTTCACGTGTGCTGGTAAACATGGATCAAAAAAATTTTAATCTGCAAACAGTAAGTAGTGTCTTTCCCGAATGACAGACATTTCTGAATGTGGCGCCTGTGTATAAGGAAAGGATGTGAAAAATAAAATGCTCTAAGGGACATTAACTTAGCAGAGCCTCGCTCGGCTGAGTCCTTTTCTATCTTCTTCATTTTTCTCTAGTTCTTTACGACTAACGGCTGTTTGTTCCACATTCAACACCTCTTAGTGGAGGGCACTGGGAGACATGTGCAGTCTGGATGCCTATCCTGCAGGGTCACGTGGTACAAATAGTACAGACAAGAAAAATAGTGTAGGCCTTTCTGGGAGGAATCAGAGAGAAAAGAAAACAAAATACATTGTTTTGTGGAAAAAGGAGTGTAAAAAAACTCACTAGTTTACCGTGTTAGAAAAAAGATGGCACATTTATTGCTACATAAATGTTATATACACACTGTGTTTTCTGTGACCGCGACAGAAAAAGTTTGAACTTCTTGCTGCTGGTTGAAAAGGTTTATCAATAATACCTTGAATTTGACACAGGATACAAATCTGCAATAAACCAACAATGGAAACTGGAGAGCAAGATGAGAAGCAATTCATCTCGAACCATGAGCTCCTACAATACTCCATGGATACTACACGGTACGCTAGAATCCTACGACGGTCTTAAACGCTATTGTAAAGTTCTGGTATTAATGAACAGGTTATGGTAAATAACCCTACATTTTCACTACCTAATATAATAAAATAAAGTAAGAAACTTTTTACTGAAAATTTTTGATTTCAAAAATCTAGAAAGAGTAATATTTAGAATTCAAGAAATTTTCTTACAAGATTATTGTATAAAAGACTAGCTACAGTGAAAAATAAGCCAAATGTTTCTTTCTTTCTATTTTATGAAGGAAAGCTTCTGGGCATACTGCAAAGTCTAATATAGCGAAAAAGACGACAAGCTCTGGAGGAGGCCGGGCAGTGGCTCGTGCTCACTCACACATCATAAGCAACGACGTCTGCTCTAGCTGATTAACACTGAAATGAAGAACCAGGCCACAGATAAGAGTCTGATGCAACCGGAGAATGGATGAAAATTAAGGGAACCAAAACACCCACTAAACTCACCAAGGACTGATTTGCTAAGGATCATCCAGACTGGACGATCTGGATTCTGTCTGAACGGGTTTTGTTCTCGGTTGACAGGAATCTCAGTTCTTTCTTCTGTGTGCTGACTGCCAGTGCCCATAGTCCCACGAAGGAATCACTAAGCCAAGACAACCTTGTTTAGTGTGTTTTCTCTCCCAGGTTTGTGGTGGAAGACAGATTGAATGGAAGTTCAAACAGATTACTTGTGTCTTCAAACAACTCTAAGGACTAGAGACAGAGGTGCCTGAACGGACTGACGAGTATGGTGTAAAGCTAATCTGGCTCATCTTCTTGGGACGGGGCCGATGGTTTGCAATTGGTTAAATCACCCACCGAATTCCTCCCCACTGACCAGCCATCCACATGACAGAGACATGAAGGCTAGGATAAGGAAGTGTGAGCCCTGCTCTTGGATTCCATTAGGTAATTAGCCTCAGAGTAGTGTGTTCATGTGTCACACTCCCTGCTGCCTTGGTGACTACTGGGTTTGTTATGTCCGCCATAACTGCAGCCTGAGGTATCACCTTGGTGTCTCAGCTGCGTTCTGGGCTTAACTTATAGCTGACACTTTACAAGCACTGCACATGTAATACTCACTGCTTGAAAACAAAGCCGTTTCTAAAAGGAGACTCTTCCCTTGTAAATATACTTCTGCCTTTTACAAGCTTTCGTATGAGACCTAGAAGCCTGAAAAGTCTTAGTTATTATTAGAAATAAAGCAATGTTTATTTGGGGGAAATCTAGAGGACAAAATTCCCCTTTCAAAATCTCAGCTAGGCTATGGTCACAGATGGTGTCTGCTCACCAGGGAAGGGTCACATACAGAGCATACAGGGCTGCACAGGAGTCTGGACTGTGACCATAAACTATTCAGATTCTGAGATCAAATATAACATCCACAAAGAGAAAATAAACATAAATGAAAAAAATGAGAAAATGCTATACCAAGTCATATTTTCCTATTTCATGGAAAACAGTATTCATATGGCAAAAGGGCAGGAGAGGGCAACGAAAGACTTCCCTTCCTTTAAGACACTAACAGGTGTACCGGGAATGCTAAGGGCCAGTGGTCGCCACTGCTTTGTTCTCTGCGTGCGAACAGCTTTACCGAATCAGCATCAGCTGAGTGTACATCAGCTTTCCACAGTAACTTTTTCCCTTTATATGTAGACCTTACAGTTCCATAACAATAAATAAAATTTGTAGTTACAATGCATTTGTCAATTCAGTTTAGGCACAAGGCAACATCCACGATGAGTGGAGAGATCGAGACAGTCTCTGATTGTGCAGAAGCGACGCAAGCCTGCAACAGCACGGTGTGCCGCAAGGGCTCACGGGCTGACGAGCGAGCGAGCCATCGGATGAGCTTCCCACCTTCACTTCTGAGGGAAGTGACCAGCTGCTTTGATCGTAGGGTTACATTTGAGTTTTAGCTTCAAGTGTTTTGCTTTTCTTCTCCCTCCTGTCAGGTTTCTGTCTTCAGATAATCTGAGTTGTTCAAGTCCTCATGAGGAGAGGTTATCTTTTCTCTAACCTGCTGCTAACTCTGGCAGGGAGAAGAACAGCACCAGTTAGTACACACACGTGCAAAGTACCACCACCCCACCCCTCAAAATACAAGCCAGTATTCTTCCTTTTCAGCTGCATTTGCATGTATTTAGTCTATGACTAGGTACTTATTGGAGGGGCTATGCCTCAGTGGGTGCCTCAAATGGTGGACAGCACTGAATATCTTATATGAACTTTGTTAAGATACAGTTTGTAAGTTAGAAACGGTAAAAAAAAAATACATAACGCGAGCATACCTTAATAAAGCTTATGCTTTGAGGTCCTAAGATAAGCCTTTCTTGAACACAAGTACTGTAACACTGTGACAGTGGATACAATATCCAAGATGGCTACTAAGTAAAGAACAGGTGCACCAAGAGTAAACACATGGGACAGAGGTCGATTCCCACCCTGGGCAGGATGAAGTTCAATTTATTGCAAACTTTTTATGCCTGCAGTTTTCAACTGAATGTTCCTGGACTGCTGTTGACTACAAATAACTGAAATCATAGAAAATATAAATGAGAAGCCACCAATGAGGGTGCCTAGTCTGTGAGTAGAACAGTTCTATTTGACATGTGCGTTTAGACCTTGTGAGTAAGAACCACAGCTATAGATAGGGTTACAGAGCAGCTTGGTAACTAGGCAAACTTTAATTTTAGTAACATACAAACAGGCAGTACCTGACCTAAGGCCTTTCTCACTGAGCATCACAGCTCACAGCGAGACAAAGTTAAGCACTCTCTGCACTTGGCCCCCTCATACTGTCCATCTCCTCTAACCAACGCTCCAAAGTTAGTGATTGTTGTGTTTAGGTTTATCATGGTCCCACTTCCTGGCCCATAGCAGGTCCTTACTTTTATTGGTACAAACTCTATACATATTTATTTCAATATAATCTACATGCAACCCTAAAAAGTCCCACCATGACATTCATAATGGAAATATTTCTAATTTCCATATTTATAGCACAGTATGGTTTAATAATAGAATGATGCTCTTAGGAATGGCAAACTAAAAACTTAAAAGTTACTTGCCTTTATATTGGTGGCAAATTCTTGTTATTTTTAAATGGGGTTTTACTCTGTAGCCCAGACTGGTCTTGCTCTCCTCTCACCTCAGCTTGCCAGGTAGCTGGGACTACAGCACACCACCACATCTTGCAATCCCTACATATTTATAATTGGTCATTCCAGCAGCAGTTCTGCTGCCCAGTGTCTTGTTAATTTTAATTTATTCTCCAGTTCTAAAAAGATCCAGAGGTTACCAGACAACTATATTTGTGAAATCAGCAAGCATTAGAGAACATTCTGAGTGCTAAACACAAGGCTATAAGATCTACAGAATGAAGTTTATGCACTACACATACTGTAATCTTAAAGCTTTGTGAAGTTTACTTGGAGTAAGTGTAAAGTGCTTACCCACAGGAATCTGGTCAGTGGTTCCAACCCAATCCTTCTCAAACCCAGGCTCACCTGGCTGATGTTACATATGACCCATAGGGTTGGTAGTTTCATTAAGCCCAGGATGGGCTCCTGGCAGTGCGGTTGGTGGCTCTGCTGACGCGGCAGACACTTTTTCTTCTTCCCTTCTCTTAAGGCAGGCTGCTTTGGGGTTGAGGTTCCTCTCTAATAAAAGAGGGAAGAGCTGTTGTTATAATCAGAAGGCATGAATTAGGGACTGTTGGGTCTTTTTTAGAGGTATGTGTGCAGAGGAGGTGACAGCTGGGTATCTTTGATTGCTCTCTAACTTTATTTACAGAGTCTGAGTCCAGGTCTCTTGCTTGAAGGCGGAGTTCACTGACTCAGCAGTCTACCTAGCTACCTTGCATTTATAATGAGTGCTAGCAATTAGCACTCCAGTATTCCCACTTGCATGACAAGTGCTTTATCTACTAAGCCTCTCCATCTCCTATTCTCTTTTTTTGGGGGGCGGGTTTCAAGTTAGCCAGGCTGACCTGGAATTCACTATGTAATCTCAGGCTGGCCTTGAACTCATGGCAATCCTCCTATCTCTGCCTCCCAAGTGTGACTAAAGGTGTGTGCCACCATGCTTGGCCCTGAGTACATTTTTTTAAAATTTAAAAAAAAAAATTTTTTTAAATATTTTATTTATTCATTTGAGAGAGAAAGAGGCAGACACACACACACACAGAGAGAGAGAGAGAGAGAGAGAGAGAGAGAGAGAGAGAGAGAGAGAGAGAGAGAGAGAGAGAGAGAGAGAGAGAGAGAGAATGGGCGCACCAGGGCCTCCAGCCACCGCAAATGAACTCCAGACACATGTGGCACCTTGTGCTTCTGGCTTTGCGTGAATACTGGGGAACAGAACTCAGGTCAGCAGGCAAACACCTTAACCACTAGCCCATCTCTCCAGCCTGAGTAAAATTTTTATTGACAATTTTTAAGCATGTATATGTCAGTATTTACCAGAGCATGTGCAACTTACCAATGGCCACACCACTGCACAAAAAGTCTCCTGCTCCCTTGGCAACTATTAAAGGCCAATAACTCCTCAGGGAGGGACAGTGGATAGGGCTTCATGCCCTCCTCCACCGTCCAGGATGGAGTGTTGACGACCCAGTGTTGTGCAGTTAATGAAAGTTACTGTGAGGTTATAAATGATAAAGATACCTCATTTAGCACCAAGCACTGCACGGTCACTTGGATAAGTTTTTAATATACTCAGCATGTAGGCAACTGCAAAAGCAGCTTCTCTGACCCCAAACAGAGCAGCACTAATCTACAGGCATAAACTAGTTATAGGACAGCTGGATGGACACACATGCCCATTTACCAGACAAGAGCAGTAGCTTCCCTTGTAGGGCTGTAGGCTTCTGACTAGGTTTTCAGCAATAGGCATGAATTCACCCTCTGGAGCCTCAAAGCCAATCGCAGAGCAGCTGGCGAACCCCATCCCCCCGGTCATGTCACTACTGCACTAGTGGGCACATCCTGCCTTGGTGGTGGGTTATACAGCTCACAGGGTCCACTGCTGTAAAACTTGGTGACTTCTGCATATACCTTCCAGCACCATGATGTCGGTAACTGTGACAGTCAGGTGTGTATAGGGACCGCTCCTCCCCTTCCAGCTCCTCCCCTTGAATGGGAGGTGTCTAGTTAGAGCTACAACCTAGGTGCTAAAACTGATTGGTCAGATATGAACCAATCAGCTGTCCCTCTAACTCACCTGGGGAGGACTTAAAACTAGCTTCCCTAGAGGAAGTGGGCCCTCTTTTCCCACATGGCAATGGAGTAGAAGGACTACTGACCCAGGCCTCAGTGAGGTAAGGCCTGTACCCCTACCCCACTGGGGTAGGGGGCAGGCTCCAGACCTTTCTCTCACGAACCTCTCTTTTTCACAAAGGGAGCTTTTCTGTTATCTTTTCTTGGGCTGTTTATCTAACTAAATAGTAAAAGCTCTGTGAACTCTCTGACACGTGTTTTCCCCACACTGGTGGCAAGAAAACTTTATGACTTCCCACATCCAATTTCCCCATCCATCTCCCCTTTTCCTGATCTACTAAATTAGAATAAATGTGTAATTAAAATTTAATTCTGTCCCTGTGTACAATTCTTTGGCATTAGAGGACAAGAACTTGGAGTAGGAGGAGGGGGAAGGGAGGATTCCAAAACTCTCTCTCTCTCCCCCCGCGTTGCTTACTATTAATTAGCAGCAACCCGTATCATAACGAGAAGGCTTCCAGATCATTTCCAGTTTGAGTTTTGTTTTTGTTTTGTATTTTTTAAAAAATATTTTATTTATTTATTTATTTGAGAGAGAGAGAGAGAGAGAGAGAGAGAGAGAGAGAGAGAGAGAGAGAGAGAGAGAGAGAGAGAGAGAGAGAGAATGGGCACACCAGGGCCTCCAGCCACTGCAAACAAACTCCAGACACCCTCTTGTGCATCTGGCTTTATATGGGCACTGGGAAATTGAACTCTCGTCCTTCTGCATTGCAGGCAAACGCCTTAACCGCTAAGCCATCTCTTCAGCCCTTGTTTCGTATTTTTTGAGGTAGGGTCTCACTCTAGCCCAGGCTGACCTGGAACTCATTCTGTAGTCCTAGGCTGACTCAGTGATCTTCCCACCTCTGTGTCACCATGCCCAAGGCTCCAATTTGATTTTTCAGTGCCAGTTTAAGCTTCTGGGACTTCCTCTGTCTCCTGTCTTCTTGCCATAGGCACATTGGGATCACAAATGTCAGCCTCAGCTTCCAGCTTTTATGTATAGTCTGGGATCTGAACTCAGATTTGCAGAGTGGTGCAGCAAGTGCTTTATCCATTGAGCCATCTCCTTAGCCCTCTTCAGTTAATTTTAAAACCATTCTTCTTATCACAGTATCAGCCCCTGACCTTGAGACAAGCACTATATGAGACTTGACTGCATGTACTTTCCATCCCATATCCATTTTTGGCTTTCTCGTCTGCTGTTATCTTCTCTCTCACCTTTTTGTGTCAATGCAACTTTAATTCATCTACATGGCATCCAGAGTAAGTGTGGGGCAGGCACTAAATCCACTACCTCTGACCACCTGGTTGCAGATGAACTACCTACCTGTGGTGAGGTCTGGAAACATGCTTGGGCAATGAAAGGTCTCTGGCGATTCAGCTAGATTTTTTTTTTTTTAATTTTAAAGTATTTTTTGTCCATAATGAGTTACATTGTTTAGTGGGCTTTTTTTTTCCCAGCTAGATTTAAGAACCACTGCTGTAAACTGGGTATGGTGGCGCACGCCTTTAATCCCAGCACTCGGGAGGCAGAGGTAGGAGAATCACTGTGAGTTCGAGGCCACCCTGAGACTACATAGTGAATTCCAGGTCAGCATGAACTAGAGCGAGACCCTACCTCAAAAACAAAAACAAACAAACAAAAAAAAAGAACCACTGCTGTAGTCCATTTTTATTCAAACTCACTTGGAGATGAACATAAAAATCTATTAACTTTATTAGCCACAAGTCACCAGAGGAGCAGCAAACTGACTATGAGAATAAACTTGGAGTAAAGCTGGGAGTGCTGTGGGTTCAATGCTGTTGGTAAAACTCACAGTGATGATGGAAAGGCCAAGTGGACAGAAGCAGAGATCACATGGATTTGCTTGGGGGACAAAAAGAGACAAAAAGTGATCTGAGAAAACTCAAGGCTTGAAAGAAAAGACTCTTCCTAATTCCTTAAGTCTGGCTACCTCGGATGAATCCAGCTGGGACTGGTCAGGTACAGTTTGGGGTAATACCATAAACCAGAGGGGAGTCAGAGAGCACAGAGAGTGCCAGGTAAACAAAATGTGTGACTTTTATTTACAAAACTGATGGGATCAGGATGGCAGGTATGCAGAGCCTCTCAGTCCAGGGAGGATGGTTTCTGCACCAAGCTAAGAAGCTGTCGAGACTGAGGCCTGTGGGCTCATGAAGGGTGGGCCACACACTGTTTGGCAAAGTCCCTTTGTTGTTTGGCAAGGAGGAGTCATGGTGGGGACTAGGCTGTAAGATAAATGCTCTGGTCTTCAAGCCCAGCAGCTTTTCTGAGATCCAGGCAATCTCCAATGCAGGGAGAGTTTGGTGCATCTGAAGCCTTCTCTGTGGCCCAGCTCCTCTGCTCCTGGGACCACAGCACAGTCAAGTGCTATGAAGGAATAAGGTCCAAATACAAGATGCAGAGTTTATGACTTTCCTCAAACACTGAAAATTTTCTTAATTTAGTAGCTTGGACCTGAAATGAGGTGTCTTTAAATGTTTCTAAGAACACAAAGGAGTGTCTTCTCTAGCTCTGCAGCTGGTGGAAAGAAGGCATAAGTACCCTGTTGACCAGTCAGCTCCTCGGTCCCCATGGAGAGAGTGGCTTCCACAAGAAATGGCCATGTGAACGCACCAGTGGCACTTGAGCATAGCACCTTGCTGCCTCACCGTGGGACAAGAGTGTTAGGACACAGTTGGGTGAAGTGACAAGAGATTACAGTCTGGACAGTGTTCTGCTACAGGTGAGTGGACAACAGTCAGATTATTTGTCTCAGTGGTGCTGTAACTCCAGAATCAGGCCTCACGCAGTAAAATGAGCACCTGCTTTCAGGAGTAGTGATTATGAACACAGTAACCCACAACCACTGTCACACATCTAATACACTGAAGGGATTGGATGATGAACTAACTGGTACTATCAGTTTTTTTCTGAAAATCTGTTCAATTGATTTCCCAAGAGTCCTCTAGCTTTGACCAATGCTGAAGGTCCACGATATGGTGTTCAAGCATCTGCCCACCACTATTCTCTTTTTGACTGTCTTCAAATAAAATCTAGCATAAACATTGGATTTTTTTCTTAAGAAAGACAGCTGTGCTGGGCATGGTGACGCATGCCTTTAATCCCAGCACTGGGAGGCAGAAGTAGGAGGATTGCTGTGAGTTCAAGGCCACCCTGAGACTACATAGTGAATTCCAGGTCAGCCAGGACTAGAGCGAAACCCTACCTTGAAAAATAAAAAGAAAAAAGAAAAAAGAAAGACAGCTGCTCTCATGAAAAAAGGCCAGTGATATAGCCTGGAACCCAGAGCCACACTTTTATGAATTTCTTGCAAAAAAGGCTTGGGCTAAAACACTAATAACTCTAATGAGAAGATGTACATGTAATGGCTAAAACACAAGCTTGATGGAGGAGTTTCTCATGGAGAGCTAGAAACCAAGGCCTCTAACACAACTGGCTTGTATAGGAGAAGCATATGGTAAGTGCACATTGGTGATGTACCTCAGTTGGTAGAGTGCGTGCCTAGCATGTACTAAGTTCTGGGGTCTACCCCTAGCACCACATAAACTATATAAGCCTCAACACCTGGAAGGCAGAAAGAGTGGAATCATAGGTTAAGGTCAACCTTGGCCAAGCCAGGAGGAGCCATGCTCAGGTATTCTATTAATAAACAGGGGCTTGGAGATGCCCCAAGATAAAGCAAGTAAGACATGTCGTATCATGAAGGAGAAAGAAGGGAGATAGCAGTGGGTGAGAGCCGAGAGATTCAAAGCTACAAGGCTGGCGACAGACAGAGGCTGTTCCTGTCTGTCTCTGTCTCGTCTCTTAGGACATATCTCTACGGGTTTGTGGGAAGCACTCAGGCTATCGCTGTTGATCATTCAGGGAGGCAGAGAAAGGGAAGAACGTCCATCCACAGACACACTTACCTCTAACTTGCTGCTCCAGACTCAGGATGACGGCCACAGCCTGATGAAGGATGAGGAGCTTTGTCTGGGGCTTCTCGCTCTTCAAGTGAAGCTGACACATCCGGCCCAGCTCTTTGAAGGCCTCATTAATATCTCGCACTCGCAGGCGCTCTCTGGCATTGTTAGCCATCCGCCTTTCCTTTTCCCGTTCAATTTTCTGTTCTGGGTTCAGATCCTCATCTTCGTTAGTACTACTGGAAAACAAAGAGCCAGCACTGTATTAGCATGCCTGAGAGATATGCTGACCACGGAATGGTAAAGCAGAAGGACAGAAACCAGGATGATGCCTACAGCTCACGTGACCATGTTCTGTTCATGCATGGCTACCATCTATTGAAATCAGACTTCTTAAATGCATTTTTCATCATATATTTTAATACAAAGACCTCTCCAAGCCTCCAAACTCTTTGTAAATATCATGTAAAGTCCACCTCCACGTTACACAAATGGACCCACAGCACTGCGAGGAGTCCAGGGACTTAGAAGCTGCATTAAAAGACATATACTGGGGAACTGAACCAGGCTTGGCAGCTTTTGCAAGCAAGTGCCTCCAACCACTGTGCCATTTCCCCAGCCCTAGAAGCTGCATTTTAACAGCACACTGACATCTGAAAGTGCTTAAATCTATCCTGGGTCACCTGGTGAGGAAAAGAAGCTCAAGACACAGAAGGAGAGAGGTGTTTAAAATAATGTTACTTTTTTTTGAGAGAAGTGCCATCATCAGTGGAGATGATTATAAATCATAGGAAATTTGGAAGAGTCTTTTTTGTAAGGACAAGCTGGCAAGATACAGTCAAGAACTTAAAAGACCAAATAGTCCTTATTAGTAATTTCAAATTTCAGAAGGATGTAATTAGAGATGAGAGTTATATGAAGGAAATCACCACAGGACTCTATTTCAGAAACACAACGGAGTGCAAATCAGGGGTGGGTTCGATATGCCACAGTATACTGAGAAAATGGATTTTGATGAAGCCTGCACAAGCCAAGTTGAGTGTTGTGGCTTGAATATAAGAAGGGCTGTGGGTGTGTACCTCAGTTGGTAGAGTGCATGCCTAGCATGTACTAAGTTCTGGGGTCTACCCCTAGCACCACATAAACTATATAAGCCCATAGTGAATTACATGGTCCCCAGCTGCTAGCACTGCTCACTGGAGAAACTTGTGGAGCCTTGCCAGAGGAGGGGGTCATTAAGGGCAGGCCTTGAGGTTTTATAGCCTGGCCCACTTCCTATTGTGTCTTCTGCTTCCTGACTGCACAGGATGTGAGCAGATTTGCTGCAGCCTTCCCACCTGGATGAACTGTGATCTCCATCAAGTGGAAACAAACCCTCCTCCTCCCTTCCTTCCGTGCTTCTGGACAGGTATTTGGTCCTGGCAATGAATAAAGTAACCAATACATTAAGGAAAAGAAACCTGCCATGAAGGACCTCAAGCTGTAGAATTCCATTTGCATGAACAAACAGCAAAGACGAATTACAAAAGAGATGAAGAACATGAGTGCCTGGAATGTTCAATTATTAAGATGGTGGTGATTGTTAACTGTTATACTTGACAAAAAGACAAAACATAAAGGTTTATATATACAATTAATATACCTTGTACATGTATTTGTCAAAGAAAAAAAACTTTATACTTAAAAATTGGTGAATTTCAATCAAATCTTAGTAATTCCGTCCCCCACTTCTCCCCCCCCCCAAAAAAAAAAACAAGCAAAAAGCTGTTTTAACAGTGTCCATCCTGGCTATTCAACAGCACCCCAGGCGAATTGCATTCTAAAGTCTAGCTTCCAACCCCCCCTCCCCCCTTGCCTCCAGACACTCTGATTCAGTAAGTCTGTGTCAGGACCCAGCACCTACAGACAGGACATGCTTGTTGGAGAGCCACACAAAGCTCAGAGTCACCCAGCTAGGTAGAGTGGCTGCCGAAGAAGACTGGGCCAAGGCTCCAGGAAGGCAAATTTGGAACATGTCTGATATTAACTACAGGACCTTGACTGAATGTCACTGTTGCTGGACAGAATGGAAAGGGTACATACATCATTCCCACTACACTTTATTATAGTATACTATAATAAAAAAAACTCCTTTGAGAGAGAAGTAGTCCCAAAAGCTTTGGTAATTTGTTCAGTGTGTGATAACCCATAATTCAAGCCTGCATTAGTCTTCATTGTATAAAGGCCACCTTAGAAACCTATTAATTAGTTAACTATGAATGTATTATATACTGTCACTCAGTTTGTGATAATGGCCAAAGCCCATCTGGCTATTTTGGTGGTGTAACAGCAGAAATGAGCAGTTGTGACAGAGACAAGATCCACAAAATCTAAATATCTATTGTCTGATCCTATACAGAGAAAGTTCATTGACTCCTGAGGGAGAAGAGGAAATATATGATACAAGTTATTTCTTTTTTTTAAAAGTATTTTATTTATTCATTTTCAAGCAGAGAAATAGAGAGAGAGAGAGAGAGAGAGAGAGAGAGAGAGAGCGAGCACGCGCGCACGTACCATGGCCACCACACCTTGTGGGTCTGGCTTATGTGGGTCCTGGGGAATTGAACCCGGGGCTTTAGGCACTGGAGGCAAGTGCCTTAACCGCTGAACCATCTCTCCAGCCCCAAGTTATTTCTTAATGTTTTTTTTTTTTTTTAATTTTTTGAGACAGGGTCTCATGAATCACCAGGATGGTCTTGAACTCACTATTTAGCTGACTGATCCTCTTGAGTGCCAGGATTACAGACATGTGCCACCAGGCCTGACTGATGCATAGTAGGCAAGTCCTCTAACACTGAACTAATCCCATTCTATTTTCTTAAAATTCTTTCAGAATAGCCAGGTGTGGTGGCGCACGCCTTTAACCCCAGCACTCGGGAGGAAGAGGTAGTAGGATTGCCTTGAGTTCAAGGCCACCCTGAGACTACATAGTGAATTACAGGTCAGCCTGGGCTAGAGTAAGACCCTACCTCGAAAAAACAAAAACAAACAAACAAAAAAAACAAAACAAAAGAAGTCTTTCTGAATAACACAACTATGGATGAAGATGCCTGTAATTTGGTTTTCTTTTCTTTTCTTTTTTTTTTTTTTTGATTTTTCGAGGTAGGGTATCCCTCTAGCCCAGGCTGACCTGGAATTCACTATGTAGTCTCAGGGTGGCCTTGAACTCAAAGCAATCCTCCTACCTTTGCCTCCCGAGTGCTGGGATTAAAGGCATGCGCCACCACGCCCGGCAATTTAGTTCTCTTTTGACTGAGTTATACTTTCTTAGTTATATTCCTCTTATGAGTAAGATATATATGGAAAAAAAAAAAAAAACAACAGCATTACAAGAATCCACTTTTCCAAGAGAGTTAACTGTTCAGGGGAGAATGTCAAAAGGCAAACGAGTACCCTGTAGGTATATAAATGGCAGGAAGAAGCACATTATTTCTTTTGGTTATATCTCCTTTGTGTTATAATTTAACATAGAATGTTTTAAATAAACACCTCTATGTGACAGATTTATTATTCTTTTTTGTCCCTTTATTTCAAGGTAAAGTCTCACTCTAGCCCAGGTTGACCTAGAACTCACAGTAAACCTCCTATACCATGCATCACCATGCCAGGCTTAAGAGAGATGCTATTGATGAATGAACACATTTACCAAAAAACAGGATGCATAAATATACTAAATCATATCAGGTGTGGTGGCTCATGCCTATAAGCCAAGCACTTGGGAAGTTGAGGCAGGAGGACTGCTATGAGTTTGAGGCCAGTCTAGGCATTATATAGTAAGACTCTGTCTCAAAATACATACACACACACACACACAGACAGACAGACACACACACTCTCTCTCTCTCTCTCTAATTTTAATGTAAAACTAAAAGAAAAATCATTTCCAACTTATCCACATGTTTAAATTCATACTGGAAAGTAAATCAAGCTCAATTTATAGAAAACCTTTTCTAGTTGTTTTGTTTTTCAAGATAGGGTCTCCCTCTAGCCCAGGCTGGCCTTAAACTCACGGGATCCTCCTGCCTCAGCCTCTACCACACCCAGCTGTAAAACCTTTTCTGATAGCATCAATCTACCTGGGATATTTCCTATCTTTTATTTTCAAATTAATGCTCAACTCAGAAATTAGCGAACCTGTACTGTGAAGGGCCAGATGATAAACATTTCCTGCTTTGTGGGCCATATGGTATCTGTAACAATTATATTTTCCAACAGGAAGTTTGGAAATAGCCACAGACAACATGAAACCAACGAGCACTGGTGGCACCTGTAATCCTACCACTGTGGAGATAGAGGCAGAAGCATCATTAGTTCAAGGTGATCCTTAGCTAGTCAATTTGAGGCCAGCCTGGGATATATGAGATCCTGTCTCAAAAACAAACAAATAGAAAACATATATTACTTATATGAGACTCTTACCATATTTTATATATCACATTATTTACTGGCTAATATATCTAAGTATTTGAACAACTTGTTTTAACTATTCTGTTCTCCAATTGTCTAAGAAACTATAAGCAACTTTGAGGCAAGAAATGTTCTTTTTTATATGTAAACATAAAAATGGTGTGACATAACAGGAAACAATTTTGGAGTCAGTCATATTTCTTCTCTTTAGGGGTGATGTGAAGATCATTCGAATATACAGAAAACACCCAGCACAATGTCTAGAACAGAGCTGGTAGCCAGAGTGAGTGAGTGAGACAAATACCTTGTTCTGCCTCTGGATGAGACCTTAATATCTTTTTGGGAGGATTCATCATCTGATTTCATGTCATCTGACGAAGGAGGTTCATGAAGGTTTTCATCTTTCTCTTTGCTTTCAGTCTTGATTTCTGTTGGAACAACATTTCCAGACTGACTCTGCAAGCCACCTGACACAGAAACAAAGGAAACAAATCACCTGACTCGCATGTGCATTTCAGAGACAGTGAGAGCTTTGTAGATGGCAGATAGCCTTAGCTGTTACAAGAGGATGGAGGGCACTGGAGATGCAGAGAAGTCACCTCCAGCCCCAGTGGATTTTCAGCATCTGTATTTAAAAAAACAAACTTCCCCTAATGATTGGCGCCCACTTTAATGTGCTAAGAGGCGAACATGGTGTAAGTGGATGCATTTTAGAAAATAATTTCGAAGATGCTGCCTAAAGAGAAGGAGGCAAATCTTCCCAGATAAACAAATCACGAGTTGTCACGGCCAGATGGAACTAGAGACTCTAGCCCAGACTGGCCTGAAACTCTGTAGCCCAGGCTGGCCCTAAACTCATAGTGATCCTCCTACATGAGCCTCCCTAGTGATGGGTTTAAAGGTGTGAGCCATGGTATCCAGCTAAAACTGGGAGATTTTTATTTTAGTGGTGCTAATGTCACCTGTAGTATTTGTATTTACTTACAAAGCTATATTGAAACACTAACCAGTTTGCTTTTTATCAAAATTTTATGTCTCTTCAATTAAATTGAAATCCTCCAAACAACAGTTACTATACAATTCAGAGTTCTCAATACACTTAGAAAGGTATTTCTTGGGCTAGAGAGAGCTTAGTGGTTACAGGTACTTGCTGGAACTGTCATTCTCACTGACTCTAGGACTACTGATGCAGACTGATATAGAGAGGAAGTGATTAAGAAAGAGCCAAGACAGAAGCAGGACAGGAGCACATAAAAACATAACCAGTAAATATTGAATGAGTACTTATTACTGACCCAGCTAAGTAGCCAAAGGGAACCCTAAATATCTACTGTCCACACTCACACGGAAGCATGGCTCCTGGAATCCCTTGCCTGAGCTACCTTCAGATTCACAGGAGCTGTCTGATCCCTGGAAGCGTGGTTACCTCTGTAATTTTCTTGTGTTTTACGGTTCAGGTCTGTGCTTGAGGCAGCAGCGGTGCTGGGCAGGACCGTGTGGTTGCCATTGAGACTGACAGACTCTTCCCGGGGAGTTCCAACCTAACGTGCAAATAAGAATAAAGACAGACGTCAACAGCTGTCTGCACAAACACACACACTCACACAAATCTTTTCTGAGATGGAGTTCCTATGTCACCAGGCTGACCCTGAGCTCCTCCTGCTGGAACTGCAGACATATGTAACTGATCACCTGGCACAGAGAACACAGGACCACTCGTCAGAATTTAGCAACTTTTGCTGGGTGTTACCTTCCTGACTTTTGGTAAAAATTTCAAAATACTTGATAGTATTTATTTTTATTCAAAATGTTATTTTTAAAAAAGTTCAAAAGCCGAGCGTGGTGGCGCACTCCTTTAATCCCAGCACTTGGAGGCAGAGGTAGGAGGATCACCATGAGTTCAAGGCCACCCTGAGACTCCATAGTGAGTTCCACAGGTCAGCCCGGGCTAGAGTGAGACCCTACCTCGAAAAACCAAAAAAAAAAAAAAAAAAAAAAAAAAGTTCAAATTTTATATTCCACAGAAGGTTGCTGGGAAAAACAGAAAGAACCAATTCATGACACTAGACCAGCAGAAATGCTGGCATGAGTTACATTCTATGAGTGATGGAGCACTGTATAAATTTTGACCATACAAACCTGGGTCACATGCAACCCAGACCGCAACCAAAACACGTCTGATCTTACAGTTAGCAAGTGTCAAGAGTATCTATCTAACTCTGGCACCTTACCACTATATAGTAGCTTATTCTTTCTTCCTCTAATTTCTCCCTTCAAAAATCTTAAAAGCATCAAAAGCAATACAAAATTAAAGTACCTAAAAGTTTTACTGGAAGCGTTTATTCTCCATCTTAAACTGAATCCAAGATAAAAATGAATGAGGAAAGAAAACACCACTTAGCTTTTGCAATATTTTTAAGAAAATGTGTTACAAATAAAGCTTTTTGTTAACAGCAGCCAAAATATCAACTAGATGATCAACTAGGTGATTGCTTGGAATTATACCAGAGAACTGTTTTACGATCAATCCTTCAGTCTTACTAACTCATCAAACTTTTAATCCCTCAAGTAATTAATACAGTGTTTATCTTTTATGTCTGTGGATTTTACCACACGAAGTGTAAATATCCCAGGTGAGTCCATCCTTTGGGTTTCCTGTGAATCAAACAAAAGAAGCCAGAACAGGTTCAGGCCATCAGGCCTGTGGCAGTGGTTTGTTAGAATCCATGAGGTGCTCCACTATCGTCTAAAAGAAACACTATTTTTGTTTTCAATCCTTATTCTTTTCTTTAATACAGTCTTTAAAGTCCATTCAATGTACTCAATATCTACACTTTACAAATTATCTGAGGATTAGTCATTGTTTGATGTTATTTGTGCACTATTCTCCTTGGATATTCAAGAATTGACTATACCTTTTTTTCTAAATCAAGGAAGTTTCATCGTGCATTAAATCATATGATCTGAAAGCTGGGAGAGGAAAACAAAGGCAGACTTCTAGTCTCCTTTATGCCTCTGAAAATTTCAGCCCTAGGTCTCCTTTGCTTGAAAAGAAACATGAGGACTTAGCCTAACAACCAGTGAAGAACTGGATTATGAAATCTGTATTAAAAAGGGAAGCTGCTTCTTCTTCTTCTTCTTTTTTTTTTTTTTTGAGTCAGGGTCTCGCTGTAGCCCAGGCTGACCTGGAGTTCACTATGTAGTCTCAGGGAGGCCTCGAACTCTGCCTACCTCTGCCTCCCAAGGGCTGGAATTAAAGGTGTGCGCCACGACGCCCAGCCTGGCCCAAACGTCTTTTAAGAATGTTTAATGAGTAGCTGGGAGATGGCTCGGTGGAGTAAGCATGAGGACCTGAGTTTAATCCCAGCACTCATGTGAAAAGCTGGGTGTGGCCATGCACACCGGTGAGCCCAGTGCTGAAGGAGGTGGACAGAGACAGGAGGATCACAGAGGCTGCTGGGTCAGCCAGTCTGACCACAACCAGTAGCCCTAGGTTCACATTCACCAAGAGACTGTCTCCTGGAAACAAGGCAGAAGAGCTATACCTGATGTTGTCCTCTGGCCTCCACATACATGTGCATGGGGTATGTACACACATGCATAAAACTATATATATACCACACACACATACACCAAAAAAAAAAAAAAAACTTTTGTGAAACTGTCATCAGGGCATGTTGGTCATGCTTATCCTCACACTTCTATGTGCCTTCTTCCTCATGGACGATTTGCTGATCTAAGGGGAAGGTCGGTTCCAATCTCTACTCTGTGAAAATAGATATGGATAAGCACCAACTGCAGCTGCAGGCTCTTTGGATATGCAGCTCCAGTAAGGGCGAAGGTCTCCCAACAATTCTGACTGGCTCAGGATTAAGCAAATACTGCATTTCTGTTTGAGTTTTTGGCAGTCTGGACTGTCTTCCCATGGTGTTGGTGCTAACTCTGCTCTTACCCAGCACTCTAAGTCATTTTACAAGACATCCTTTTGAAAGCTTTTAAGCAGGTGGATATTTACTGTATGCTGTACATGTGAAGCTCAAAATCTTTATTGTACATTACCTACGAATCTCATGTATATTCATATTCACTGTGCAGCACACACATGAAGCTCACAGAGATTTACTGTAACATCATGCATATGAAACTCCTTGTGAACAGTGACACACTGAATTTTCACTCAAGTGCTAATGCAGCTCCTGAATTCTAATCGCCTTTATTCCACCACTACAGTTCTTTTGTTCTGTAACTTAACTAGTAAAAATACTGTATCACCTTATTCCTGATGAAGGCTTGGCAGGCTTGCTCACGTCCTAAGACAAACCTTGAGTGCTTTGCCTTTCCCTTGAGGTCAAGCAGAAAGGGTGCTCTGTTTGTCCTGGGATAGAAATGCCAGCAAATTATTTTTGCCTCTGTGGAACAGTATGAGGTATTTTCTTACAGGAACCCCTATTATTGGCTTCCAAAAGAAACAAATTTAATTGGTGGCACACATAGTGAAAAATAAACTTTTAGAAATGGGTTGAGACTAGCAGAAAACTTGAAGTCTGGAGTTTTTTGTGATAATGAAGTTAGCAGGAACTTTTTCTTTGTAACCTGATTCCCCTCGCAAATGGCCCTCATATATTTTCTGAAGAATTTGACTTCCAGATTTTCTATTCTCCTTCACCCTTGCTTGCCCTGGCTCCCACACCCACAACCCCTTTAATCTGCTGCTGACATTCAAGCGCAGCCTACATGCACCACAGGTGTACAAACAGTTCTTTGTCTGCGCCCAGAGCCTGTGGGGCCAGCCAGAGAGGACCCATGTTAATTGTTCACCTCGTTAGCATACAGCTGACAGGCTGCTGCTATGAGGGTAGGAGCAAGAAAGACAAACCCCTCAACCTGCTATGCTTGAAATTCCAATTATTATAAGACTCCCATTTCAGAATAAAAGCCCTCCCCTTAAATGACTCCATCTTATGTACCGAATCCTCACACAATCTGTGCCTAGCCTGGAGCCTGGGAGCACCCAACAAGAAGCTTGGAAATGTTCGATCTAATTAGATGATGAATAAGAGGTCTTGTGAATTAAGGGACAGATTGAAAACTACTCAGTATGCATTCCTCTGATTTTGAATTCTATTCTAATAATTTGTTCAGCTTATGTGAGTCCCTGAATACCAATGATTTAATCATTATTAACATATAGAACTGACGACAGAATCTATAATGTATTCTGTTGTAGTTGAGAAGGTTTTTATAGAAACTTAGTAGCATTCCATTTGCTGTGCTTCCTTTTTAAGGAATACTACTATACAACTCTGCTTTTCAAACTTATAAGAACACTACCAAAACCTTTTAAGAGCATTTAAATGTGGATTCAATGAGATTAAAATATTGAAAAGTTTCCACTGAGGAAAAAAATCTGGGTTGAAATAGTAAAGAGTTATTAAAAGTAAAATCTTCAGCTGAAATATCAACACATGATTTCTGTAGTATGGAAGCCTTTATTACCAAATTAACTACTGTCTAAATGGAAGAATAGAAAGCTTTCATATTTACTTGGATGACTAAAAGAATGACATAATGGGAATATTACCTGTCTGCTTGACACCAAAAACCTCAAGCAATACCCAAAAAGAAAACTGGCTGGAATGCATTTCTTCAGGCACTGTGACAGTGGAAGGAAGAGAGCCATGGATGGAAAATGCTCTACCAAGGCATCAATAAACACTTCAAATCTGCATCCAGCTTCCTTAGGAAACAGCCATCCCAATCTCAGTTTGGTCTGAAGTCGAGATTACCATCTGACTTGTTTATTAAAGACAAGGCAGAGCCATGATCCCCACTGTGGGCAGAATATCCTGACATCACAGCAAACAGAGGTGAGCACAGAAATTGTACAATGCAGAAATCTCTGTGTAACCCACAAAGGAAAGTGAAAATTCCTTTCACTTTAGGTTTTAAATCAAAAGATTTAAACAGTGTATCAACACCACACACTAATAAGAGTGATTATGTTTGCTTCAGGCAAATAAGGAGAAATGAAAATACAGAAAGGAGTAGGGAATTAAGTAAATAAAAACTCAAAAGCACATATTAAAAAGATGCCTGGCATCTTTATGCTAAGAATAGGAAGAATTACTCTTTTCCCATTTTTACTTTTTTTCTCTCAAGTTTTAATACCAGCTTTGAAGTAATTCACATGTTGAGAACCCAAAATAAAATAAAATAAGCCAAAATAAAATAAGAAAAGTTATAGGTTCCAGGAAAAAAGAGAGAGAGAGAAAAAAAACCCATACCATGCCAATTCTCAAACTATATGGTAATTTATTTCTAGGTCAAAAATTATGATTGTTTTTTGGAGGTAGGGTCTCACTCTAGCCCAGGCTGACCTGGAATTCACTATGTAGTCTCAGGGTGGCCTTGAACTCATGGTGATCCTCCTACCTCTGCCTCCCCAGAGCTGGGATTAAAGAAGTGCACCACCAAGTCCAGTTTGGCTGAATCTTTTTTTTTAAATTTAAATAAGGGAATATCTTTTTGCAAATAAGTGGTACTGGAATATAGCCATACCCATTTGCTTTCATATTGTAAATGCTACTTTCTTTCATGTTACTTAGTTCATATAAGAACTAAGTAACTTTAATCCCAGCACTTGGGAGGCAGAGGTAGGAGGATCGGTGTGAGTTCAAGGCCACCCTGAGACTATATAGTGAATTCCAGGTGAGCCTGGACTAGAGGGAGACCCTACCTCGAAAAACCAAAAACCAAAAAAAAAAAAAAAAAAGCCGGGCGTGGTGGGGCACGCCTTTAATCCCAGCACTCAGGAGGCAGAGGTAGGAGGATTGCCATGAGTTCAAGGCCACCCTGAGACTACAGAGTGAATTCCAGGTCAGCCTGGGCTAGAGTGAGACCCTACCTAGAAAAACCAAAAAAAAAAAAAAAAAAAAAAAAACCAACTAAATAACTGAGTATGGGGGTAGAACTAGTGTGAAGAGTGCCTTCCTAACATGCATCAGGCCTTGGGTTCAATCCCAAGCACCTTCTATGCCCTCATCTATCCCCATCTCTGTTACACAGAATTAAATATAGTTGTGAGAGAGAATATATCCTGCAAAAACTGGAAATATTCACTATCTATTAATTTATAGAAAACCTGTTGACCCTTTTCCTAAATGCTAGGAAAGAAAGTACTATCGTGTTTAAATACTACTGCTAGGGGCTGGAGAGATGGCTTAGTGGTTAAGGCACTTGCCTCCAGTGCCTAAGGCCCCAAGTTCAATTCCCCAGGACCCACATAAGCCAGACCCACAAGGTGGTGGCCCTTGTGCTCTCTCTCTGTATCTCTATGTTTAATAAAGAAGAAAAGGGCTGGAGAGATGGCTCAGCGGTTAAGGCACTTGCCTCCAGTGCCTAAGGCCCTGGGTTCAATTCCCCAGGACCCACATAGGCCAGACCCACAAGGTGGTGGCCCTGGTGCGCTTTCTCTCTCTCTCTCTCTCTGTATCTCTCTGTTTGAAAATGAATAAATAAAATATTAAAAAAAAAAAAAGAAGAAGAAAAATGGGCTGGAGAGATGGCTCA
>PVHP010008595.1:15136-26495 GCA_004024765.1 Zapus hudsonius | reverse complement strand
TCTCACAAATCCTACAATAAATTATTTCTGTGGTCATTTAAAAAATGTAACTCGTAGCCTGGAGTGGTGGCGCACGCCTTTAATCACAGCACTCGGGAGGCAGAGGTAGGAGGATCGCCATGAGTTCAAAGCCACCCTGAGACTACATAGTGAATTCCAGGTCAGCCTGGGCTAGAGCGAGACCCTACCTCGAAAAAACAAAAAGTTGTTAAAAACAGCATGAATTTGAATCTACTCACACTGAAAACAAAAACACACCCAAAAAAGAAGTAAAAATTTCCTTAGCTTTTAAAATATTCAGGTATCGGGCTGGAGAGATGGCTTAGCGGTTAAGGCACTTGCCTCTACTGGCTAAGACCCCTGGTTCAATTCCCCAGTACCCATATATGCCAGACCCACAGGTGGTGGCCCTGGTGCCCTCTCTCTCTCTCCCCCCCCCTCTCTCTCTCTGTATCTCTCTCTCTCTGCTTGAAAATGAATAAATAAAATATTCAGGTATCATAATGTCAACCATGCTGTGGAAAAGAGTTCTCAGAAACCAAGAAGCCTTGACTGATATTGACTTTGGATGCTCTGAAGGGAGGAGACAGGCAGTCTGACAGGTGAATGTGGAGATCTGGACCAATCCTACTTTACAGAGCACAGATTCAGCATTCAGGGCACCTAGCTGTTCTTGATAGGTGAGCTAAATGCTAGATCACATGGCTCACAGCTGGAAACACCCATCAGCTAAATAGCAGGGTCAAGATGCCACTGCTTCAGAGACAGTGAGGGTGCAATCACGCACAGCACCCACCAGAGAGGTTTGGAAGTGTATGGATGCAGAACTCTATTTTTCTCCCTGAAGAATTACTGTGAGATTTAAAAGATGGAATAAATTATTTTGCTCTCTTTGGGGATGAATCTAAAATTGTGTTTTTTTTTTTTTAAAAGAAAACCTAACAGCCAATCTTAACCTTCCCTATTTTTTCCCCTTCATTTGGGAATAAAGTTTAAATTTGGACATTTGTAAATTAGAGCACTTTTTTTTAATACTACTAAAAGCAGGTTTCAGAAGGGCATGGTGGTGCACACCTTTAATCCCAGCACTTGGGAGGCAGAGGTAGGAGGATCGCCATGAGTTCAAGGCCACCCTGAGACTACATAGTGAATTCCAGGTCACCCTGGGCTAGAGCGAGACCCTACCTCGAAAAACAAAAAAACAAAAACAAATAAAAAAGCAGGTTTCAGATCTTAATTAACATTTTCCTCCTGTGGTCCAGGATATTGGACCACCACCACCCCATATTATATAAGCACTCTACCACTGAGCTTATCCCCAGCTTTTTACTTTTCAGAGACAGGTCTCATTAAGCTGCTAAGGCTGGCTATGAACTTGTGACCCTCCTGATTCAGCCTCCTGAGTGGCTAGGATTGCAGGCCTGCACTACCAGGCCTGGCTAAACCACTATCTTTAAAATTTTCTCTTGGTTTACAGATTTTACTATTCAAACTTCCTACTCTATTTCAAGGTACAAACTGTCATGACAGTTAATACACATCTGTAAACAAGTTCAAGTCTAAGCTAAGCTATCTCTGTACAAAGTTTCTTTTCATATGTGGCCACAGCAGGTTTTTCTGGACCAACACTTAGCCAATGCTCTTGCTAAAGACAAGGTGATTTAGCTCTTGCTAAAGACAATCAAGCCATTCAGGAAGAGAGATCTGCTTCATTTCATGAAAAAACAAACCATTTAGTGTGATAGTATTGAGGAGATGGGTGCTATATTTTACCATTGAAGCTGATCGACTGTTTGTGACGAGGCTTGATCCTCCATAATTTGAACCGAGGCTTCCAATTGGAGCATTATGGGATGGTCCCAATAAGCTGTGTATGTCACTGTGGCCAGCAGGCAGACTGGTAGAAGGTCCCACAGCATGGTTCCGCAGCACATGGATGGCATCATCCAGTCTGTCCAAACGGTCCTCCATTCGGGATTGCTGTAAGGACGTAAGAGAGCAGGGTGGTTATTGCTGGTCCTGCTACTCAGTCAGCAAGCTGCTATGCTTCTACCTTAGATACTCGCACAACAGAGAGTGCAATGCTAGCGAGTAGCTTCCATGCCAGCTACCTGCACTACAAATCAACATTAATAATAGAAAGGCTCTTGGTAGTCTATGGTAAATTTACCAATCTACCATGAAGTTATTTCTTTTAGCTTCTACAAAAGACGAAGGCTACTACTATGGCAACACTCAACTATAGTTGATGGAGAAGGATAAACTGCACTTCAATTATGATGTCTGAAAGATCCCAGTTTGAGGAAAGGTCTTCAAATCCATCAAGTTTAAGTTGTTTTGTCTTAAGTGAACAAACACTTATCTTAAATGGTGTATATATCCAGATAAGCTCTGTACTAAAAATGAAGAAATGTTGGCTGGCTATGGATCACACATGCCTTATACACAAACATATTAGAATTTTAAAAATCAAAAGCACATGCCAAGAGAGCTCTTTAAGAAAGAATAGCTCTCAACAACATATGAGACAGAGTACACTCTTACACACCACTACACAAACTGGAATGCTAAAGGACTATGTCATCTGTACAGCTTGAGGCTTTAAACAGATAATGGGACAGATAAGTAATTTAAACACACAAAAGGCACCGTCTAAAAGAAGTAGTACCTCACAGACATCCTTTAAGAAGGACATCGCATCCTGCAAATGCTCGTGAAGCTGCTGCTCAACTCGATTTTTCTGGCGAAGTCAAGACAGAACAGGAGGCAAAGCACAGGTTACGATTAACTCCAAAAGAGGTGAGAAAACAGCTGATGTGCAGTTGGCAAACGTGTTAGTAAGTTAATGTGGAGACCTGCCTGCGAGATCCACTTGTATTAAGGTGTGAGGAGGCTGGGATTCAACATGGCGTTAAAAGGTTAGCATCTAAACAGCACATATTGCTTGTACTTGTTTGCGAAATATGTGAGAAAACAACTTCCCTTCAATGTAAAATGAACAGTTAATCATAGAAAGAGAACACTTCTATCTGCAACCTGGAATTATGGGTTACAGCAGTCCATCCAATCATGCTCATTTTATGCTTTGCAATTCTGGGTTTTAAAAGTGAGCACATAGAAGCAACAGTAGTTAACATTCTACCACAAATTCTTCATGTTGGAGGACCTAAAAAGTTCCTTTATTGCCCTATTTGGTAAATAGTATTTTGCTTAATGTGATTTGCTTAGTATATTTTTTGCTTTAAAAAAATGGGGCATAAAACACTTGTGTAACAAATATAACTGACATTAATGTAAAAATTATAAGGTAAATGTAATAAAGTACATATAGTATTAACATAAGTTTGCACCAACAGATTTATTATTTGTAAGTTTCCTCTTATACATAAAATAAATGTAACAGGAGAGAAATATTAAGCCTGAATTTGTTGTTGTTGTTGTTGTTGTTTGAGGTAGGGTCCTACTCTAGTCCAGGCAGACCTGGAACTCACTATGTAGTCTCAGGGTGGCCTCAAACTCTCTGTCTCCCAAGTGCTGGGATTAAAGGCATGTGCCACCTCGTCCAGCTAAGCCCTAGATTTTTTTCCCTAAGAAACAAAAATCCTACAACACTTAATATCAGTTGTCTTGACACCAGATGTCTGATGTCCCAAAAAACAGAGGGCAGAAGAGACACCCAAAGTGTCACACTGCTCAATAAACTAGGCCACTTGTCAGCAAAGAATTCGTGTGTAATGCTATCCTACTGTTCCTTCATTGTTACACAAAATTAAATTTATGAAGAGTACCACCAACCAAAATTAAAAAAAAAAAAAAAAAGTCTCCTAACCCTCCATGATATTCAGTGAGACCTATAAGCACCTACAAAGGCCAGCAGCTCTTACCAAGGAGTGGAGCGAGTTTTCATAGCTTGGGGATGATGGCGCTTGCCCTGCAGCTCTGGGCCATTGACTGGAACCTGTTAAAACCCAAAACACCCATACTTGGGTTAATTCAGTGATCTTGATAATGTTCTGAAGGAAAGATTAAGCTATTATAAATTTACATGAAAAATTTTATTCAGCCTGCAGCATAGTATTAGTTACATATAAACCCAAAACATTAAAAAAAAACAAAAAAAAAAAAACATGGGGCTGGAGAGATGGCTTATCAGTTAAGGCATTTACTTGCAAGGCAGAAGGACCTGAGTTCGATTCCCCCATACCCATAGAAAGTCAGATGCACAAGGTGATACATGTGTCTGGAGTTCACCTGCAGTGGCTGGAGGCCCTGGTGCACCCATTCTAGCAGTCTCTCTCTCTCAAATAAAGATTTAAAAACATCATGATAAATACAGTAATGTAGAGATCTGGGAAAACAAACAGAAACTGAAACACAGTGCTTTAATGTTTGCATATTCCTGAGATATCATCCACAAGTAGAGGCATCTGAAGAATAGGTAATGGTAAGGTATTTCCTTCTGACTGAATGTTCCCCACCACAGTTTACAGGTTCTGCTAAGGTTATGGATGATGGCATTAACATTTACCTGTGTTTAACTGCCCACTCTGTCATCACTGGGCACTGGGGCTACAGTTAAGTAGCCATTATGAATGCTACAATAGGCGTGGCTGTTTTTTCTTGGGCAGGTATGTTCTCTCTTTCTCTCCTCTCCTCTCTCCCCCCCCCTTGAAAATGAATAAATAAAATATTAAAAAAATTTTTTCCCAACTTGCTGGGCATGGTGGTGCACGCCTTTAATCCCAGCACTTGGGAGGCAGAGGTAGGAGGATCACCATGAGTTCAAGGCCACCCTGAGACTACGCAGTGAATTCCAGGTCACCCTGGGCTACAGCAAAACCCTACCTCAAAAAAAAAATAATAATAAAAATTTTTTTCTCTACTTAATCAATATTAAAATGTATTCTTTAATTTGGAAAACATCATTACACAGATTTTTAAAAAATGTTGCTTAATCTTTGATGTTACAAAGGTAGAAACATAATGAAGGCAAAAGTTCAAGCCGGGCGTAGTGGTGCACGCCTTTAATCCCAGCACTCGGGAGGCAGAGGTAGGAGGATCGATGTGAGTTTGAGGTCAGCCTGGGCTACAGCGAGACCCTACCTCAAAAAACCAAAAAAAAAAAAAAAAAAAAAAGGCAAAAGTTCATAAAGGATGAGTCTCTGGTAGAGTGATTGCTGGGTACATGCTAACCCTGAGTTTTACCACGGAAGAGAGGAGGAGGAAACAGACTCAGCGTCAGCAGTAGCAGCTGATGCCACATTCCAGAACCATCACTGCTGGGCAGAGTGCAGTGTTGCAATGGCAGTCCCAAAAAGCCTTCACCACAAATCCTCAGCTTTAAAGCAGAGAGAGACAGAGAATGGACACACCAGGGCCTCCAGCTACTGCAAACAAACCCTAGATGCATGTGCCACTTTGTGCATTTGGCTTTATATGGGTACTGGGGAATTGAACTCGTGTCCTTAGGCTTTGCAGGCAAGTACCTTAACCACTGAGCTCCAGCCTGGGTGTATACCTTTAACCCTAGCACTAAGGAGGCTGAGATAGGAGGATTACTGTGAGTTTGAGGCCAGAGTGAGTTCTAGGTCTCAAACTGGACCTGGGCTAGAGTGAGGCCCTACCTTGAATAAAACTAAAACTACAATCTCCACTATGGGGCTGAGGACACGGCTCAGTTGGCAAAGTACTTGTTTTGAAAGCATGAGGACAAGAGCTCGGTCATCAGAACCCACGTGAAATGAGGGACACAAGGGCACGTGCCTGTCACACCAGCACTGGGGAAGGAGACAGGAGAATTCCTGAGGATTACTGGCCAGCCGGTCAATCCTAATTCATAAATTTCAGGCCAAGGAGAGACCCTGTCTCAAAATGAAAGGGAGAAAATAGGTCCCTGAGGTTGACACTGAGGTTATCTTCAGACCTCCACAGACATGTATGCATATGTGAACACATGTATGTATTTTAAAAGAAAAAAAGATTTTTTTATTATTTCATCATGTTTATCTGAAACTAAATTATTTACAGAGACCAACAAAGACATTTAATTAAATACAGGTGTTAAAAGCTTCTGTGACAATCAGAATCACATGGAGAATCTGAAGTTGGAAGTTGAAGGTTTAGTTTGTCTTTATAGTTGTATTTGTGCTCCAAGATACCCTGTTGTATCTGCCATGTTGAGGAGGCTAAAGGAAATGAAACAGGCAACTCACTAGTTACCTCAAAGATGCTTAAGCTATAACTATTATATTCATTTTAGCTGAACACCCTTCAGTTACAGAACCCAGACACTAAGCCTCATCAATGTCACACAATTTGCAACTTGAAAGGCTGGACACAGATTCTTCCCAATCTCTTTAGATTTCACATTAACACATGCACAGTATTCTGATCACACAAATTTTTAACACTGAAATTGTGAGGAAAAACATATACTGTCATTTAGTTAATTTTTTTACTTATAATTCTGAGCAAATTATTTTGAGGAACATTCTTTAATTCCTGCTACCTATATAAGTGTAATTATAAATCAAACGCATTAATTATGGCTCATTTAAATAGAAACTTGTAGAATAATTTTGCAATTAACAAGCAGAATTTAAAAACTGAATCTGCAAAACTTTATACATGTATATCATGTATAGGTATATGTATAAAACAACCAGCCACACTCACAGGCTTCAGCACACCAGGCTCACAGACACGAATGCAGCACAATGAACTCCCATGGACAGATTCCTCACACTCTACTCTGAAGAAGACCCAAGCTACTGAGTGAATCATTCAGATCACTTTGTTACCCTCTTTCTCCTATTCCCTTATCACTTTGTAAATGGGCATTCCTAGGGCTCCACATTAGCTCCATGCTGAGGAACCAGACCCAGACATAAGCACCCTACTCATTTGAGAAATTATCTACACTTGGAATATCCCTCTCTTTCCCTCCTCTCCTCTCTCATGCTGAAGATTGAATCTAAAACACTGTACAAGTTAGGCAAGTGTTCTATTACTCACAGAGTTATCCCAGCCCTACACTCATATTTTTGGATGGGGAGATGAAGAAAATACGCATAGGTCTACGTTAAAAATATCATCTACTTAACTGGGAAGATGATGTATACTTCACCATTATTATTATTATTATTATTATTATTATAGTTGGGCATTCCATGGCTACACATACTGTTAAAGTAGAAACCTAGCAGGGTAAAATCATTGTAAGACAAATTCCAAGCTGTATTTCATGGATAACTGTTCTACACACCTAGTCATTTCAATACTCCACATTATTGGCCACAACAGGGTGAATGCAGTTACATAAGACCTTAATAGAGGTCAACACCATGGGTGGTAATGCTCAAAGGAGGCACAGAAAGTTAGTGAGGGCTGCTCAGTGGTAGAATTAATACCTACTTTGTGCAAGGCCCTGATTTGATCACACAAAAACGAGGAGGAGGAAGAGGAGAAAGGAGGAGGAAGAGGAGAAAGCAGGAGGGAGACAGAGGAGGAAGGAGGAAGGCAGAGGAGGCGGGGAAGAAAGCAGCAGAAGTAACAAGTTCACTGGCAACATCTCATGTAACTCAGTCTGACTGAGTCCCATCATCAGTTAATACTGATTTGAGTAAGACATTGGATACAGATATTGAGTTTGCTTGGAATCTGCCTTACAGAGATGCTCTCCAGAGACACCAGAGCCTTGTTCTAACAGACCCTGTGTCTAGACCGAGTGATGCTGCAGAAAAAAGAACAGGGGCAGCTATAGATGACAGCTCCAAAAGGGTGAGGGCTTTCCATTCTCAGTCACACACCAAAGCTACATAAGGCACAAAGTAAGTTCCATATACTTACTCACACTTTTCCCTTTGACTGTCAATACTTTATCACACAGTGCTTTTCTTTCCAGAAGGTGTGTGTGCACACACAGGCATGTGCATGTGTGTGCAGGCTAAGTGGAAGTAAGAAGCACTAGACAGAGAAGACAGTAAACGTGTTTTGAAAGTGTTTTGTTGACCACTGATACAGCCTTTTACAACTCTGCAGCTGCATGTTGATTAGTCAGCTGAGTTATAAGGAAGAAACATCATGTAAGCATAGCTAGACAGTGCTGTGTTTCTGAAAACCATCCGATCTCAGTTTTGCTCATGCCCCTTCGTGCTACGACTTCTCTCTCAAATGTTAACTAAAGGGACCCTTTGGCAGAGGAGGAAAGGAAGCAGGGATGTAGAGTAAGGGCAGATATGGACACCTCAGATCATTGATAATTTTAGTAAAACTGCTAAGAGGGTGAGTATGATTAAACTAACATTATTTGTCCTGTAATTTCAGATCTGTGTGGCAACAATTCCAAGTCAATGGGTCTTTCATTGTCTTGTCTATGTGAGGAACAGCTGTTCAACTTTTACTAGACAGCTGAAGCTGCTGTGTCTGAGTCACAGAACCTGCTCTGAGCTGAAGCAGCTGGTCATCTCCACACTGGAACGCTGTAAGAAGTCATGGGGCCAGACACCAAGCACAGGTGACAGCAAGAGCCCCGAAGGAAACCCTGAACAATACAATCAGGCTCAATGCCCACAACAGAAATACTTGAATCTAATTAGTGGCTTGACTAGGAAAGCACTTATTTATGAGGTTAATTGGTGGTGGAAGAACATGACAATTTAATTCAATTATCTAATAATGTCTCTTCTTCAGACTGACACACTTTAGGAAGTTTTTTTTCTCCAAATGTTGCAATATAAGTATACAGGCCAAGTTTTAAAATGATAGCTTAAGGGCTGGAGAGATGGCTCAGTGATTAAGGCGCTTGTCTGCAATGTCTAAGGACCTGAGTTTGATTCTCCAGTGCCCACGTAGAGACAGATGCACAAATTGGCACACGCATCTGGAGTCTCTTTGTAGTGGCTGGTGTGCCTGCCCATTCTCTTTTTCTTTCTTTCTCTCTATCCCTTCACTGCTTATAAGTAAATAAAGATAAAAAATTAAAAAAGAAAGTTAAAGAAAATAGCTTAAAACTTCCATGCAATTTTATTTAATCCTAGTAATTAAAAAACCCCACCCATTTATAATAATTTAATATCAACAATTCCATAATATAGAACAGTATCCAGAAGTTATTAAAATTACTGTTCAAAAATCAGAAGGACTAAGCTGGGCGTGGTGGCGCACGCCTTTAATCCCAGCACTCGGGAGGCAGAGGTAGGAGGATCGCCCTGAGTTCGAGGTTAGCCTGAGACTACTGAGTGAATTCCAGGTCAGCCTGGGCTAGAGTGAGACCCTAACTCGAAAAACCAAAAATAAATAAATAAATAAATCAGAAGGACCCAGGCCAAATGTACCAACTGGTTCAATGGTGGCATGTCAGTTATAGGAGTAACCAACTGCTCTCTGATTGGACTTGAGACCCACTCCACAGGAGAGAATTCCTGCCTGGAACTAAAAATCCAATCAAAACCCTATGGCTGGGGAGATCATAAGCCCTAGGAAGAAACTACTACTATTGTTTGGCTAAGTGGATATATTATGTCCACCAAACTGTCCTCTAAATACTTGTATTTATGTTAATCTCACTTTTGGATAGAGAAGACTGTTGTTCAGGTGGCAGTGACCACTGGGGTGACTCCAAACTCACCAAAGGGCTGAGAAGAAGTGACAGTGGAGTGGCTCAGCACTAAGTGAGACATCTCATCACACCCTCCTCAGGGACCAATGTGGAAGAGGTGGTGCAAATAATGTAAGAGGCAAAGGAAAATAAGGAGTACTTTGCAATACGTCTTCCAGAAACAAAAGTGGTCTAGATATTCATGACCTCACAGTGGCTGATGCTACCTACACAAGACTTGCATTAACGGAGTGAGGAGGGAGATGATGACATCAAAATAAAAGAGAGACTTGTTGGCAAGAAGGAAATCAGTAGAGGGGGGACTTGGGAGGGAGAAAGGGGAAGTGTTGGGAGGGGATTATGATCATGGTATATTATCTGTAGGTATGGAAGTTGTCAATAAAAAGTTAAAAAAAACTCCATCCATGCAACTCCTCTTACAGTACTTAGCCACATTATTCAGAAAAATCCACATAATCCCTCAATTAGTTTTATATATAACTGAAATAATTTAGCTGACTGAAAGAAGTTGAAAATATATTACAACAATTGTAACTGGAAATTGTCACAAATTATTTTAAGGATCTAGAAAGATATGGATAAATAATTCAAAATTAGCAAGCATTTCAACATTCTCCAAATAAACTCCAGAAATAGCTTCTGAGTAGATGCCAACATGGGGATGAGATTCTCATGATTTTTAAAAGTTGAGTTTTTCTGAAATACCTTTGAATTAGAAATATTTCCAGGTAGACTACACATGCTATAGTAATGAAACCTACCTGTGAGTGGTGAAGGAGATCCGACGGGTGTGGATGGGTTGGATGGAAAACTACTGCTTGTGTGGTCAGGAGAGTAAATCTAATCAGAAATAAGACACACACGTTACCATGTGGCAGAGCAGAAACAGGGAGTTCACTCATCTATGTCAGCACTCAAAGGCACAGAACGAAAGGGGTTTTCATCAGACTTAAGAATGCTTTATTACTGGGCTGAAGAGATGGCTTAGTGGTTAAGGCATTTGCCTGCAATGCAGAAGGACCAGAGTTCGATTCCCCAGTGCCCATATAAAGCCAGATGCAGTTCATTTGCAGAAGCTGGAGGCCCTGGTGTGCCCACTCTCTTTCCCTCTCAAATAAATAAAATATTTTTTTTAAAAAAGAATGCTTTATTACTAAAGGCCAAAGCAGTTTCGGTCTTTATACCAGGACAAAAAGTATTACATAAGCCGGGCGTGGTGGCGCACGCCTTTAATCCCAACACTCACTCAGGAGGCAGAGGTAGGAGGATTGTGAGTTCAAGGCCACCCTGAGACTACGTAGTGAATTCCAGGTCAGCCTGGACTAGAGGGAGACCCTACCTCGAAAAACCAAAAAAAAAAAAAAAAAAAAAAAAAAAAAAAAAAAAAAAAGTATTACATAAATTCTAGTATGAGGGAAATAAAACAGGTCCTTCTCTGTTACTGTAGGTGGAAATCACTGCAGTTTCTAATAAAAGTGAAAGCAGGTATGGTGAGAACAGAGGCAAGAGGACTGCTACAAGTTCAAAACCAGCCTGGCCTACACAGTGAACTCCAGACAGTCAGGACCACACAACAGCCAGAGCCTGCTGCTTCACGCTCCCCACACTCCACTCACATACAAAGAAGCAAAAAGAAGTAAAGGCCAGGTATAGTGGTACACACCTGTGATCACAGCAATGAGGAAGCTGAGGCAGGAGCATTGTGATACAAGGCAAGCCTGGGCTATTCCTGGGACAAAG